>JAQIWH010000153.1:0-68049 GCA_034695005.1 Cryptops parisi
TTATTATTATTATTATTATTATTATTATTATTATTATTAAATATATACATCCCAAAGGGACAATACAATTTGTTAAAAAAGTGTAAAATAACAATTTAAAAATACAAAAAGAATCGAACAATTATCAGAATCGTACAATCAAACGATTATATTTTATCGTACAATTGTACTCGTATATTTAAATAAAGAAATAATATAATACCCGTTAGTGTTTACATAAGATACGTTGTCATCATCTGTCAAAACCCTTAACTTGATATTTCATGATAAATTGAACGTTAAAAATCTATGAATTACAACGTTAAAATGTGTACAATTTTTGAAGCTCAAAATTTTCCTTGAAATTTAAAACAAAACTACGAACAATAATCTTACATTAATTCTAGTAATGCCTAATACAGTATATGATGAACATCGAATTTTAGTTCAATGAAAACCACTTTCTTCGAAACATGTTAATAAATTAAACACTTAGAGGAAATGATCTTAAAATGATTTCGTACAGTGAAATTAAGATCCGGGTATTAAATCTTTGAAAATCCATCCCGCTTCCTCGACAGCTTTTTCATGAAATAAAAACCTAGAACTCGTATTGGTGACTTAAAAAAATATTAACATGGCATTCATTCATTCCTTTTACGCAATATTACCTTAGCTTACGTAATAACAATAATAATCCCATGATCGACCTAACCCACTTTATAAGAATAATGTTTCACACCATATTTTAAAACTAAATCACTAGTTAAAGTTTCTTTTTTAAAGAAGTGACCAATATCTTGAAGTGGTCATTTCTACGATTTAAGACTTTCAATTTCACACGATTTCGTCCAAGGTAGTCAACAAATTATTTCGGAAGCTATAATCATTTCATTTCATAAACGAATAAATGTTACTCAACCACGACTGATGCATAAAATTTTATAAAACGTAAAGTAAACCATGTCAAGACGAAAATAATCCGAATTGTTTACAGTTTCATCGAATCAGTCGATTTGAATAAAAATACACTAGACAAGCCTGATTTTGGTATGGAAACGGAGCAAAGGGTTGAAAGACGTTACTTAACAGGGACGATCGAAAATTGACCCCATTTAATCACTCACGATTGGTGATTTCGTAATCGGAAAAAAAATAAATAACATCCGTTTAAATCCCTCTGTGTATAACACGATTTTATATTTTCGTAGCTTATTTACTCGCTAAAAATTCTTTACATTGGTGAACAATCACTTTTCAACTTCCTTATGCACGCTCTACAAATTTATAGTTCAGGATGTAGTACAAAGATGGACGCAAAACTTTTTACTTTTACGCGATGGAAATAAAGGGTGGAGAAAGGATCCTTGTTGTTGTTGTTATTGTTTGTTTGTTTGTTTGTTTGTTTTATTTATTTTACTCTTAAGTTTGATGATCTGAATGATTCATCAAGTGTGAGCTTGACTCAGATACCACACCTTAGGGGAAAAACTAGCGATTCAGCTAACGGGGTTTAAACCAGGTAACATTCAACAAACATACTACTACTACTACTAATAATAATAACACAACACACGTGGCAGTGACACGTTGACAATGTCCTATCTCACACAATCGTGTTTTTTCACGCTCCCGTTTTTCGCATCGGTAGTGACGCGTAAGTGTAATATGAAATGTTGACATATGGCATAAATCGTTTAAATTATTACAATTTTTGTCAGAGAATTACACATAAAACGAAGATAATAAAACACTCCCTAAGTGCACCTTTAAACTAACAATAGGTTATTAACATAAAAAGTCGACTTACTATTAATGAAGATTCTGTGACGTAGGCAGGTTTTCCGATTCTAATGACACGCTTTTTCTCGTTTCTATAATTATAAAAAAAAACGTATAAATTGTTTTGTTATTTTTATTGTCCAAACCAAACTTCTTAGCTCTGAGAGGCCATAAAATACAAACAAATTTAACATTGCAGCAGGGAAATACGAACGAGAACAAGTCAATAAATTATTGCTGACAAACACAGTCCAGCAAAGCCAAAGTGAAGCTTGTGCCCGGTATTTAAATTAACTTGAATGTTTATAGTAAGAGATGTGTCCTAAAAACGAATTTCTTCATTGAGTTTTCATAAAATTCACGTTTTAATTCTCAACAATCGATCATTTACGACCATTCATAAAATAGCAAAATAGCATCCACATCATCATCATATGTACCAATGTCTATAAGAATGATCGATACTCAATCAATTCGACTATAACCAGTGAATTCAAATAATTAGTATAAACAAAAATCTAGCTCAATTTTAAATTTGCTTCGCTTTTAGAGACGTTAAATTCCACGATACTTGAAACAAGTGGTCGGCTTACTTTTTTGTTGTACCAACATTAAAATAATAGCCAGCGTTTCCCTTTTTCTCAATACACCCAAAGCTAAAATTAAGCTTCCCGTAATGTAGTACCCTCAATAATCCCGACCCAGAGTTTGCTTTTTCCTAAATACAGTGGATTCCGGTTATTAGAATCACTTTAGAACTGGGTAACTTTTTGATAACAATAACCAGCTCATAATATTAAACAGTGTGTTGGAACCGATTGATTATGATAATAATAGCCGATTGATAACATTATCCGTGATTATGAAAACCGGATGCCACTGTACATCAAAGAAGGTGTTTTGTATTTCACTCCTGGGTGAATTGGGAGCATTGGATGGAATGCTCTTCGTCAAGCACCGCACGTGTTAGGCTTTCCATCAATGCCGTCGCATCAGGTACCCAATGCATCCATCGAGTTATGCTTCTCCCGATGCACCGCGTCAACGCCTAAAGGATAGCTACACCCAATGCAATCGCCTCTCATGATTGGGCTTTCCCTCATTACACCGCGAGTACCAAATGCTCCGCCCGACGCAGGCTTCTCCGCATAGCCATTATTAACTATAAGTTTCCGTCAATGACAAGTACGGTGTTTCCTTAAAAAATTAATTCCAGTTGATTGAGCCACGATTTAATCGGACCAGTCGTTCATTTGGAACGAACAATTTACTTTATATTTTGATCCAGTAGAATTATATATATATATATATTTGATACATTATATATTTATATACAGATACATTAATATTTTTTATTTAAAAAAAAAATTAATATTAAAATTAAAATTGGTTCAGCCACGTAATTGAAATAGACAACTTTCATAACCATTACATACTTGTACATAATGCATTTTTTCAGCGAATATGAGTATAGTTTAACTTTGAATTTTATCGATATTTGTTATCAATTTTTAGCGCTATTTGTATCGATGTTGATCTTGCGTACCACCTAACGTTTTGTTTCAGAAAAAAGGCAATGCTTGTACCACGAGATATTATACTAGAGTATACTCACTTTAGAATATGTCATTAGTGAATTGAAATTACTGAGACTTTAGTTTTGAGTTTTATGCCATTTTATTTTTGATGATTTATTTTTGGAGGTTTCACTTTCCGAAACATGTTCGATTTTTAAAAAATAATCAAAAATAAAATAACATTAAAATTCCAAAACTGAAGTCTCAGTAATTTCAATCCACTATTGACACCATTGTCATTCAAAACTCCGTTCGCCATTTTTAATGATCGAAACTATCACCATATAAAATTGAATAAGATACTTTTCAGTTGATCGAAAGCCATTGTACAGGGTAGACCAAAAAACTGTCACCAATTTTCATAGAATGATTTCTCATGAACCGCTTAAGCTAGAAGAAAACTAAAACTATTACATAAAAACTTAATTCAATATCTTTTCAACAATGCATAACCCTATGCTATGACTTCCATAGTTTTCCCGTAATGGCCGCGTAAAAAACATGTACCCTCAAAAAAGTTTCAAAATGACTTTACAAGTCAAAAATGACTTTCCCCTTGTATCTTGTACAAAGAAAATTCAGTGCATAACTGTTCAGTGAAAAAATAAACAGTGAATGCTAAAATGAGAGTAGGAGAGACAAGTTTGTGATACATTTATCATCCGGCTTTATTGATGCAGATTTACAGACAAAATCTAGAAAAAAAAGTATTGTTGCAATCAGGCATCATGAAAGTTCACTAGGACAAAAGACGGCATAAACACTTAATTTTACAACTTTTTTTAGGATACCTTTTTTTTTCGCGCGGCCGTTGAGACCAAACTATGTAAGCCCACTTCAGTATCTTCAAAAAGATATTGAATTGAGCTTTCATGCGGTACTTTTAAATTTTGTCTGGCATAGATGGTTCATGAGACATCGTTACTTGAAAATTGGTGACAGTTATTTATTTTTGGCCTACCCGGTATATCGTAACAATCCAATCTAGTTCTAACAATGGAATTTCCTTCGATATATAACATCAACTTAAGTGTCCAAATCCACCTCAAATCCAAACGTTTCAACCAATTTTAGCTCCTCTTAAAAATAATTGCTTTCACACAACCACTATCAAACAGTAATCTGTGAAAAAATACTACTTCGATTTTTTGATACCAACATGGCATAAAGGTGTTATAATGTTATATATAATTAAAAATGTCATAATCCAATTTTGTCGCGTGTACTTTTAGATCGTGTGGACGTTCCTTTTGCTGTGTCTCTTAGCCACGCTGAGCGAGGGCAAGAAGAAGAAAGGTGGCAAGAAATGGAGTATCAAGGCCAAAGGAAAGGGACAGCCATACGGGGGTTATGGGTATGGTGGTGGGGGATACGGGGGAGGGGGTGGTTATGGTGGGGGAGGAGGTCAAGGTGGCTACGGACAACAACAAGGCTACCACCAACAACCTTATCACTACCCTATGCCCATGTACTATTATCCAATGCCTCCCCAGCAGCACCATTATCAACCCTACTATTATTCCATTAGTGTCGTTCCCATCTACCAAAGTTACAGCCACTACGGAGGTGGCGGCGGGGGTTACGGGCAACAAGGGGGCTACGGAAAAAGCGGTGGTGGGTATCAGCAGCAACAGCATTACGGAGGTGGCGGATACGACAAAAACAGCGGGGGAGAACAAAAGCATCACTACATGACGTCCTATCAACCAGCTTCGACCTACCAACAACACGCTACTTACGACCAATCGCACGGGGGATCGTCGTCCTACCCATCCTACAGTTCGTACCCGTCGTACAGTTCGTACCCAAGCTACTCGTCTTACTCGGACCCTTACGCAGCGTAAGCGAAATTCAATATTTTATTCTCATTTGAAATGACGCACGATTTATGTACCGTGTGAATTTTTGGATAAACTACAATGGATAGACAAAATAGAACAGAATTAAAACAATCCGTTTTCAAAACTCACAAGCTCACAACTGACTCACAAGTGAAACTAATATAAAAAAATATATTAAGTGAACATGAATGTTTGTTCGGTTTGTAAATAACTATTAATAACTATTTTTATTACATCATTACAGGTATTATCACTAAACATCACGCGCAATAATCATCGTAACGAGCATCCATCATCCATCACGATCAACACCATCAACGTATCTCAACAAAAATATTTTTATGATAGCCTCAAAAACTACTTTTTTATACAAATACAACTTAATTACGATGTAAATGAAGCGTTTCTTTGTTTTGTTATTCAATTGTACAGTTCCACTGTAAATAATGTAAATTATGACTTCCATCAAAATGCAATAAATAAATGCATTTACTTCCTTACTTTTCTCATAAAAATTATTCCAAAAAAAAATTATCCACGGAAACGTTTTCGAGTTCAGCGCCTTTCCTATATCATTCCTATGAAATATTTAATTACATTATTCCACCCTATAGCAGACTGTGTGCTCCAAAAACAAAGTGGCGTTCAACAAAGCAGCTAATCATTACCTAACACAACGGTTCCATTCACTGCATAGATTATTTTTTAAACACAAGATAATAACCACGTTTATTTAGAAAATGTATACAAATACCGGAAACTAAAATTTTTTGGTTCCTGGAAAAGAAAACGAAACGTTTTAAATACGAGGTGGACCATTAAAGTTTCAATGAAAAAATTTACCATCCATAAAATGACACATTATCAATACAATGAAAACAAATAATCAGTTTACGCGAAAGGATCACGTGATACATATCGAGGCCACTTTAAAGGAATAGAAAAAAAATTAAGATGGGATAATGTAGAATATCAATACAAAAAAAAATGAACGTCAGTAAGCCACATTTTTTCATTAGCATAGTAAAGGGTTTAGGTCTTGCAAGGTGTCTCTTCCAACCCTACCCAAGGCCATAGAGGATTGAAACATGATTGGTCCAAGACCCTGACCTTGTCCCTGAATTGACCCCATCTACATACGATTATGATAAAAGAAAAAGAAAAAAATGATGGAATAAAAATCAAATAAAAGGCCCGGAGTTTCGATGAACAACAGTGGACCCTTTGAAGTCAAAAGTTACGACACATCGAAGTCATGAAGCATTTAGAGGTGAGCCTATGTTCCATTTGTTTGTTTGTTTGTAAGTGTGACAATTCACCCATAACTTGAAGAGCATCATTCGAAAAATTTTCCAGCTTTATTATAATAACCGACAATGAAACAAATATCGACGTAGTATAATTTGTAGAAAAGTGAAGAAGAGTTAAATGAGTTGTTTACTATTGTTGTTTGAAGATAAGTGGCCACAAATAGTATCGCTAACCTTGATATGTTACAAAAAAGGCCAAACGTTCAATTTCGTTTGAATTGAAAAACTGACTTTAGCAAACTAGGTAGACGATACTATAACACTGAACAAGCACGTCATTCTACGTATAACTATACAGGGTAAGCTATTACACAAGCATCATAAGATGCCGTAGAAAATGTCCTTACACCTATATTGGACTTTGGGTAAGTCTACATATTTTGAAAAAAAAATCTTACAGAAAAATGTTAACATAAGCCTTCATGAAACGAGTTGAAACGATTCTTTCGTATAATTTCAGAATAAGATATTAAACAAGTGCTTAATTGTTAAGTGTCTTACCCTGTACATGGTTTTTCGCTATGCAAGCAACTCTCAACGTAAGAACCATCGCTACGACGAAAGTTACATTCAAAGTACAGTAGCTACTAATTCCAATATTACGTTCAATAGTTATATCATTAATTTTAATAATATTGATTGCTCTTACCAACATTATGATTTTATTATAAACAAATATTTTGTTCCTTATACGAATCGTCTTAAAGCTATAGGGAACTAAGTCAAAAAACGTCGATTAAAAAAAACCCGACAATTTTACACATTTTACGTCCATAAGGTTGCATATCATTCCGGTTGGTGCCGTGTGACTTTCTCTAATTGGTCCAGAGGTATGGTCCTTAGTCTATGTCGAGATCAAATGACTTAGTGACCACATTTCATGCATTAACTCAGAAACTGTAAAGAGTTAGTTAGTTAGTTCGATATGGTTAACACAAACAGTATCTTGTTTTTATTTTCTTTTAGTTTAGGTTACATATTCGTATACGATAAACAATAACACTTACTTACATTATAATAAAACGTATTACAATGAAATCCAGTTATTACGATCACTTTAAGACTAGTGCTTTTTGGTAACAATAGCCGGCTGATAACATGAAACAATGGATATAAAGTATTAAACATTGTTTTAGGACCGACTGGTAGCCGATGAATAAAATTATCCGTGATTATTTATTTATTTATTTTAATTCAGTCTGAACGACTAGTGTACCTAGCACCAGGTACAACAAAAACACACACAAAAAAAAATACAAAGCCAAACTTAATTTTATAATAAAACTTAGAAATATAATAAATGGATTTCACTATATATAGATCATTCGGTATTTAGTACATGATTGGCTACATTTAATGTTTTAAAGTGGTTGTTAACGTATACAATATGTTTCGTGAAAGCTCCAGAATGTTAGAGACACATAACTAACAAAAACTTACACAACGTAAACAGAGAGTTGCCTATGATATCTACATTTTACAGAAAATCAATATGTACAGTGTGCTGCGTTCATCTCATCTTTAAATACAAGATTGACTGTTCAATCTGTTTTTATTACTGGTCTAAATAAAGCGCAATTTTATCACAAAATTTTAAAATTAGTTTTTAAGTCACTACAATTTCCTTAAAATTTGAGGAACTTTACACCGTAAGGTATTCAATAGAAATTCAAAGATTATGAATGAAAAACAGAAACCAAGAGATTCTCTGACGTCACTATACATGTTGACGCCATTGAAATGATGAAGTCATGGCCACGTCTCACGACGTCCGTGTCTTACAGCACACATCTCTTCATTCTAAAAATACACTTATCAAACCTTTGATGCCACCTCTTGGTGATTTCTTCAAACCCTTTTGATTCAATTTATTCCAAAAATTTCAGAAATTCATACTACTGTATTTAATTCCACCCATAGAAGAGACCTTTTGAAAAAAAAAAGTATACTAAGCCCCTGTCAAAATTTGTGTGTATGCTTAATCTTAATTTATAGACTGATCGAAAATAATTTTACGAGACAGACACGAATTTTAATACTTACGTTTTTATATTATAAAAACTAATATACGGTAGCATGGTAATATTATTGGTAAAAAAAACTGAAGTTACAAGACCAATTGCAATAAATAAAAAAGGTTTGTTACTGGTTTCGATTTAAATGTAAAATTCATACGAAATTAACAAGATGGAGCTACTTGCAAAAGCCATTCCAACTGAGTAAGAAGTCTGGTGGCAAAAGATGAAAACTTACTAAACCACTCGCATTCACGCTCGTGTGAACAACCATATCAAACCAATTGACGAATTTTAAAATGATGTCGACGTAAAGAAGACACAAATTAAAGCACATCAACCGCATACAGGCCTAATACCTATTAAAGAAAATCCGCGCGGTTTATTTTGTCAAATCATAACGTGCTTGATGTTTGCAAAAAACAACCCAAAAAACCAAATCCCACACGATTGGACAAATTAACACCTAAAGCCCATTTATAAAGTAAAACTTTTGCAATCAAATTCCATCGATTCCAACTGTTTTTCAGACGTCATACACACATGCGGGCGTGTTTTCGTGCTTTCAAACAACGAAACACAAGAAAATCATTAAAAAGCATCCGGATGTGTGTGTATAACGTCAGAAAAACAGTTGAAGTCAAAATAATTTGACGTGTACAATGTAGATACATTACACCCATACATAAATACGTATAAACCCATCGAGAAGTCGGTGAAAGTATTTCAAAAAATTACATGTAATCAGTAAGTTTCATATAACAATTGAAAAAAATTGGACAATCCGGAATTTACACACAGAACCAGTAAGTGAGATTTTACTCGTGTGAGTCGGAAAACAAAAAACGAAGACAAAATTCTTACATTGGTGAAATTCCATTATCGAACGCGATTGTTCTAACAAAATCTTCCGGTAATGTAAGTTTCAAACCATTATTTCGACGTGTGAAATTTTACTACAAATTTCTTCGGATTGGGAATGTTGATATACATTTATAGCATCACTATTCATTCCATATAAAAACAATACCTAATTACAACTAATAGGTTCGAAATTTCCAAAAGAAAAACAGGGATTCGAGTTTTATTTTTGTGTGCAATTTCGTTTCGTGTGAATTTTACATCATCCTATTTGTATTCTACAACATTTCAGATTTTTCTGTTTATCCTACTGGCTGGTGTGACGATAGCCAGAAGAGACAGTGGACGATGGAACTTCAAAGCTAAAGGAAGAGGACTGCAAAACATGCAATCGTACGGTGGAGGAGGAGGAGGAGGCTATCAGAGTTACGGTGGCGATTACAACAACTATCAGCACCACAGTCACTACGCAGAACCTCCCCAGGTGGTACCTGTCTACTATCCCGTTCCTATTCATCTTCCGGTTCAAGCACCCGACTATCATCACGAAGAAACCAAATTGTCCATTATTCCTATCTACCAACCACAGCCCCCTCACAGCTACCACTACCGCTAATAAAACCAATTGTGAACAGGTAATGAACCATCTGGGAAATGATATACGCAGTGTGCGAAAACGTTTCTTATTAACATATAAATTTTCAGACGCTCTATACTACTGTATATAAATAGATATTTTAATGATACATACATACAAACGTATGAGTACGCCCTTTGAACATAAATATCTATATACTCAGTATATACTGTATAAAATGTAGTATATACTAGATTTAAGCCCGTCAAATAATAACATTGACGAGCCTAGAAGTTGACCCTTCAATATTAAAAACAATGATTTTCAAAAATATTCTGAAACTCTGATCTGGGATCCTCTTTTATATTTATAATTGTTTGTTTAAATTAACGTTGTTTTGATGCACCTTGTGGTTTACGAGGTTCTTGTTGCTATGGTGACATACACATCTACATAGTACAATGAGCTATTCTCCATCACGCAGTTCATTGTTGCAATTTATAATGCAAAGTCGCGTTGTTATGGTGAACCTCGTGGATGACGGGCGTTCGCTATAACAACATATTAACAAAATGGGGTGCAACAATGGTTACACCAATTCTATCACCCGTCATTGTTTACGAGCATACAGGTCACATATTTTGTATACCCAAGTAGCGTATACATACGTATGTATAACAAGTATACACACAGTTCAATGTGCGCACAAATATACTGTACTTACAACGTAACCATATAACTGGCAATAAGAATAAAACTACTCCAACAATACTAAGTAACTTAGTAATACATGAACAATCAAAAACCACCGAAACACACTGAATAAAAATTACCTACATTCCTATAACGAGGCTCGGTATAAACTTAAAATCGCCATTACCAAGTCTATTTTATCATTCGTAGAGAATGGTACCTCACTAGTCATTAGTAGAGAATGACAAATGATATTTTCATAACTATTATTCTAATAAAGTTTCCTTCGAGTTCAATCTCCTAACTTGATAAAAAAAAAGTCGTTAATTGTCAATTTGTCTTTTTTTTTCTTTATCAGCTACTAACACATGTCGATCTCATCGTTAGCATTTAAAGGGTTACCACCTTCATCTTCTTCATCCTCATCGTCACAATCGCTAAGATAGAGTTCAACGACTTGTTTCATTCTTTCTTGTTTTCACTTCCCCCTTTTGTTATTCTAATCGTCAGAAGGTGATAAAGGAAACATTTTCTCTCGAGAAGTGAATTTCACGAGTTGTGGAAAAACTAAAGCTCAATATTATTACATTTTTTTTTTCTTCTGAAAACGTTCCTTCGTAACGTTTCAAAATTCATATTATATCATTTCCTTTTTTTTTATTCCTCTAGATAGCGTGCCATTGTCCTCCATCATCCAACGATGACAAATGAACAAATTTTTTTAATATTTTATAAAAACAACAATTCAAAAGAATTTTAATGGAATGCAAATCAAATACGCGGAATACGCGATACAAATGAAAGCAGAAATGAATGACAGCTGCTATTAGAGTAACGCTGACTGTGCAATAATAACACACTTGACACTTATCCTTTTTAATTTTGTAAATGATGGTCTTATATTGTTGATAAACGACAATAAAAATGATGTTTTTTTTTAAAGAAAAGTCTTATTTTCTGTGTTGTAAAATGTCGATAACTGTCTTTTTCTAAAAAAAAAATATATATATAAAAATAATAAAATTCCGGTTATTTCTTATATAACAGAAAATCCACTTCATAAACGATGAGGAACCAGGACTATAGGAAATGATGTTATTGTAAAGGATGCGAATGACTTTCCCCTTAAAATGTCGACAAATTAAACACTCCTAGGTTAGTTTTTTCGCACCGAAACTAGTTAAAGGTTACTTTAACAGTCCTTGTAAAAACATCCTCGACAGTTCATTGACTTATTGAGAAACAAAGCTGCACCAGTCGTAACAAAATGACGTAAAAGTGTCGATGACCATTCTCTACGTGAGTGGTTCACGGATGTCCGACATTTATTAGCACCCATTCTAAGGAAAAATGAACCATTTCTTTAAAAAAAAGATAATAGCTAAAAATTAGCTATTCGGAAAGTTTGCCAAATTATAGGATACGATAGGTATAATTGCACACTACGCATTTTCACTAAATGTGTACCGTTCTAAGCAAAATATAATACAGTTACAGTGGAATATGGTTATGATAATCACAGATAATTTTATCAATTGGTTATTGTTATATCATATTATAATCGGTCGGTTCCAACATCTTGTTTAATGTCATTTTATCCATTGTTTATTTACTGTTATCAGTCGCTTATTGTCATCAAAGACTACAAGTCTCAAAGTATTCATAATAATTGAATTCTATTGTATAATATAATTCAAATTCAAACCAATCACGAATTTGGGGTTTTTATCCGAAAAACTGTAAAATAATCATGTGTATCATATAAATTTATATTACGTTGTATGATTGTATATAACCATATATTTATCCCATTGTTACATCATCTATGATACCACGGTATAATCACTCGTTCATCAAGTATTAGTACAAAAAAACTTTAAAAACTGTTAAAATTTTTGTATAAAATAAAATAAATGATACATTGCATACAGGGATTGGATGATTTCTAACACTTTATAACATTCCTCTTTATTGAACGCTATGATGATTCACTTAAAAAAATAAAAATAAAAATATCACTTTTGGCGGAAATGAAAAATCCGAAACGAGGGGGCGGAACATAAAATGATAAAAGAGAAAGAAAAAATACCGGAAATTGCAACAATAAGAAATAAATGAACAAATGAAGAAAAAAAATGAAATGAAACAAAATTCCAAAATCGGTATAATAACCATTATAATCTGTGCGACTATACTATAAGCCGTGTATGAAAGGCGGTAACTTCCTTTCTTTTATCTTTCCTTCTTGAACGTAGTAGGTGTTTTCTCTACGTTTTGTGTTTCGTATACTTACATTTAGCAAGCCTTACGACCACCACTTTTACCTTGTCTTTCTTCAACAGAGAGAGAGCAACGACCTCTCTGTTGCGAGTGTTTTGAGTGTCTAGGCTAAGCAGTCATCATCATCATTACAAAACATGTCGTTCTTTTTTCTCGTTGCCTCGGTGACCCCGTAACTTCGTTCAGTTTCCTCCGAGCTCTACTTATTTCCATAAACTATATTAACACTGTAACACTCTACTATTCAAGATGAAAAATTTTCGATGAATGATACGACCAATTAATATAATAACCAGCGGAACTAGCTGCGCACACCCATCGCTGCAATGTTAATCCTTACTCATCGCAACTATAATAACACCATAATCGATGACATATAATTTTAATAACAACAGATTCCAGGCATTTAAAAAATAATCAAACCCAACTCGACCAGAAAATTGAAATGTTTTTATAAGAAAAAAAAAACATTCACAATTTACGGTAGTAGAAAAGTAACAATAGGTCGTACAATATTATCACAAAAGTGACAAATAGTTGCGATATGGTATCAATATAATGTTTCTGTCGAAACGGATTTCTAGTTAATTGTCTACACGAGTGTCAATTCGCTATTGACGTTACTTATTTTACGTAAAGTTAAATTTCTAATTAAAAAAATTATTCGGATCTAACTGTACTAAAAATAGTCATATTTTATTGAGTATTAGACATCCCGAAAATGGTTAATCAATAATGTTTAATCACATCCTTATGATATTTCTATTTTCCTTCACCAATGTAAATGTAAATTAAGTCCCAGAAAGTGAATCTCGATTTAAAAAGTTCAGTCGAATTTAACGGTACCGTAGTGAAAATATCTGCATAAGCAAACTAGCTGATTTATCCGTCATTGCACGGGTCATTATTTCAATTTGACATCAAAGAAAAATTATGATTTAAATAAACTAATAAAAAAAGTTCTAAAACATATAAAAATAATCAATACCACAAAGTAAAGTAACGTTGCAAGGTTGATATGTTGTTGCTGTTCAATGCTCAGTCTCAAATTTTAAAAATGTTTTTTTATAACAATTACACTGTTCTACGTGCCGCCCCCAAACGTGCAATTCTCATTTTCCTCGTTTAGCATTGCAGTAAAGCTATCAGTTAAGTAAGGGACGAAGTTGGAGTCATGTTGGGGAAAAGATATACTGGGGAGAGGGTGGGGGTATAAAACCTTTTCTTTAATTCCGCTGGGTCTTAAAAAGCAACTGTGAAAAATTTGATCTTGATTGGTCAAAGAGTCTAAGATTTAATATGGAACAAACATTCAAATTTCATTTTTTTTAAAACTGTATTTACATACATTATTGTAGATTTACGTACAAGTAGGCTACTGTACATTTAGACTCTACCTTTAGTAATGTAAATGTAAACTCAGATTGTAAATTTAGAAAATGGTTAATAATTGTATCAACAATGTTCACTCAAACATGACTTACATTACAACATACCTACGTCTTAACCTAGCGTTAAAATGAAGAAGAAAAAAAAACCAGTCTCAAAAAATATTACATCATAACATACCATAAAAATATAGAATAATCACAGAAAAAGGACCGACTATACCAACCCCGTAAAAAAAAAGTAGATTATCGAAACAGTGTAAGATTTCACGGTGGAAGAAGAAACCGAAACGAGACAATAGACAAACATTTTTTAATGGCTTCCCATTAAGGGAGCATTTGGACTATGCTACTACGTGGGTGCATTGCAGCAGTAGTTAATCCCATAACGTACCAATGAAAAGGGAAGAAGAACCAGCAGAGTGTTACAACACCGACAAAAGCATTGTGCACGAGCAATTAAGAGGTAGCTGTCGAGTGGTTCGAATGAATGGATGCGGAAGTGGAAAAAAAATACACACATACACATACAAGAAGAAGGTTTAAGCAATCAATATCTCTTATAGTAAGAGGATGAGTTCACTTTAAAAAAAGTGTTCTCTTTCTTTTCACAATCCTTTGTCTCTTTCACGGTTTAGTATCTGTATAGGAAATAGGTTCTACAAAGTGAGTGACTTGAGATAAGCGTTAACAAATGTTAAATCGATTAGCGAGTGCTGTATGTCCTGATATTAAAATAAGCTTTCTTGACAAAATGGTGATAAGAACTTTCTCTCAATGACCTATTGAGAAAGAAACACTACCGGATGTTGAACAAATGGCTCACCTTGTATAACTTATAATTAATATCATCTTTAACTTACTCATTTTATTAATAGAAGTAGTTTTTCATAGGCAATGTGTTTCGTAATACTCTCTTGTTTGTATTAGTTTTTTAATAACTTTTCAACGACATTAATTTCATAAAAGTTGTGTATCTAAACAATTTTAAAATTGTTAAAAAAATAAAATAATATACTGTACTGTTTACATTAGGCATAAAAAGTTCTAGTGACAAGTTTATTAACGTTAAAAATGTTACGCGCTTGACACTGATAATGACATAACAATTAAAACTTTTTTTTTTATATATATAAGATTCTGTTACTTTTTTATAGCCATACAAACAGCATTTATAATTTTCAAGACTCAATTATAAAAATAAGCTTCCAAAAATCAACCATCCATTGCCAACAGTAGAAACCAAAGCATGAAAAACTAAGAAAAAACTATTAAAAACCTATAAAAAAAAATGTCACCAAGCGTAACGAGTACGTACCGTTAAGTGACAGTTTAAGAAAACTAAACAAAAAAAATACTTCTAAAAATAAAATATATTAAAATTAAAATTCAAAGTTATTCTATGAGTCGTAAAGAGAAACTTGACCCTGTCGAGTTCATTTGACTAAAACCAAAGACCAATAGCTTATCTCAATTCGGGTCATAAACGAAACAAATAAAAAATATAGACAAATACAAGATCGAAAGTTTTCCTAGAGGATAAAGTGTATTAACTTTTTCCTATCTTTTTACTTTCTTTTCCCCGCTCGTCAACAATAACAAACAAATCACCTTGTGGGATCAAAGACCTGAAGAAGAAGAAGAAGAAACGGGTAAAGTAATGGCGTCAGGGCTTTCTCAATTGCCTCAAGGTGGAAAAAGTGAGAGCCGACTGCCACGAATCGGTCAGGCTTGTTGTAGTAGTTTTTGAAAAAGTGTTGGTGTCGGAAGAGACGAGCACGCGACCAACCACCTTCCGACCAATTAGGTGAGAGAACAAATCCAACCACTGGGGGGAAGGGGAGGGGAGAGACACAACATGGCAGTTGCATATAAAGAGTAGGTCGTCCCCTAGGTCGGCGAGACAGTGACCATCTAGTAGTAGTAGTTGTAGTAGTGGTGGTAGAATAGGTAGTACTTGGTTTAACACCAGCAAACCAAAAAAGAACAAAACAAAACAAAACACCGAGGGAGCAGTTAACTACCAGTAACAACTCATCAAGAAACCAAAAGCAGAAGAAGCAAAACGCCAAGAAACTAAAAGTCAGTGAAAGTCCTTTGCATCCATCATCAACAAAATGACAACACGGTTACAAGTAAGACTTTTGTTTCACTTTCTGTAGCTTAGTTGGCATTTGAGACCAAGTGATCTAATCATATACAATATCCATTTTATACCATATCCGGGTAAGGAACAGCTACATACATCTACTGAATAAGCACAAAAGCTTATATTCAAAGAGTGCCTAACGACAATCAAATTTCTTCACTTAGTCTCAAATCCTTGACAGATAAAACAACAAAAACAATAGTTTTGACATTCAAAAATCGAGCTGTAACTTATAACAAGATTGTAAAAGTCCATAATGACTGAAGGCTCTTTACGCTAGAAAACATTCACCAATGACTATAAACTCTTATCGCAATTTCAGCGATAGCTAACAGACTAGTGACGTATAATAGATACATTTTAGTGCTAAAAACTGTGTTATAGGTGCAATTGAACTTTATGGTTAAACTTTGTCATACTTTAGTGAATTCCACCACACCATTCAAACGAAAGAAGAAACACGAAACTAAATATGATTCATCTTATCACATACAAATTAATATAAAAAGAAACCCATACTACTTAAGTTATTAAATCATGCCTTGGACTAACCAGTTGTCTACTGTTAAAACACTAGACACTTATTGTCTAAAAAATAAACTTTCGAGACTGTGAAAACCAGTTGACGTTTCTTTGTTAATGTTCGCAATTTAAAACAATGCAGTAGCGATTAGTTTCAAAACATAAGTTCGAACACTTTATTGTGGTTCAAAATTGATAACTCTTACAAATTGTTTCACATGTATTCCATGTTTCTTAGTTAAAAGGTGAAAGCGTTATTTTTGCTTATCATCCTTTGCTAAAAAAAGCAAGCAATAATTTTTCATGCAAACGTAAGGAAATCCGAAAAAGTAAACAAAAAACGTTGTACAAATACGGTAGTAAACGAAGAGAAGCTTGGTTGACGTTTCTTTGTTGATGTTTGCAAGGCAACACGTAAGGAGGTCTAGATCGGTCAGTGACACCATTAACATGACTTGCTCCACTTCCGGTTTCACACGACACACAATTCGGAATATTTTAAACGCTTTCACAAGTGCTTACGCGATAAGGAATGGAATTGCTAATTTCTTGATTATTCATTCAGTTCCTCAAATTCGATAAGCATTTCACGTACACACTAACAACATATCCTACTATACAAACTTTAGAAAGTGAAGTTTTCGGAAAGTGACAACAGTCCCAATGACCTTAATTCTATATTCAATTCTTGCTAGTTTTTTAGCAATACACAAATCTTTAAAAAAAAAATTACATTCTGAACAAGGTACAAGTAATTGCCAACAAGCATCCAAGAAATACAAATAAATAAATAAATTACCGTTTTAAACAAACTATCTAATAGAATTCAAGTAAACATATTGAATACAGCATAAGACTTATACATACAGGTTTGAGGTATTTCACACCTATCAACAGTGCGCACATAATTTTCACAAAATTATACAGTGGAATCCAGTTATTATAATCACCGGATAATGTTATCAATCGGCTATTGTTATCGTTATCAACCGGTCTCAAGACACTGTTTAATATGGTGATAGTTCCAATCCGATCATTATAGATTTTCAATTTTCATATTTGTCGCGATTTTCATTTGTTTTATGTTAGCCTAGTGCTATTGTTATCCACAACAAATCAAATTATTCTATCAGGAGTAGTGCTATTGTTATCAAATAGCACCAGTTTCAAACTGATTACAATAACCAGATTCCACAGTAGTACTGTACATTCTCGACAACCAAACCATTATCTATAAAAAAAATTTCACATAAATTTTAAAAACACATAAATTTTTCCAAAATTTTAAAACTATTTAGGCCTTAAATATTTTTAATGCCCTAAATTTTTAGAGGATAGTGACCCACAAATCATCCCTTCCCCTATATGCAGGGCTACGGAGTGAATCAAATTTAGGTCATCGACACTGTTCACCCTATTTAATGTATCACCCTATCTATCTAATTCACCTGCATACAACTGTTAAGCTGAACACAAAATTTAAAGAAACTGCCTCACCATCTTTTGGTAAATCAATTATTGGATCAATGTATCTTGTTTTAACCTCTGTTTAGTCACTAAAGTCTACTATAAGTTAAAACCAAACTAGTTTTTGATCAACATGACGCTGACCAATTTTCTTTTTGATTATGCATCAGGTGATCGCTATCGTGGTGTTGTGTACCATCGTGTTGCAAGCCAGAGCATCCAAAATGATTCCAGCCTCGTCCGGAGGTCCTCTCATTATCCCCTACCCCTTGAAAATCCCTTTCGTTGGTGATTATGGAACCTATGAAGAGGGGGGTGGAGGTGGTGGGGGTGGACATTACGGCTACGGTAGTAAATACGTCGCATCCAGTGGAGGTCCACTCATCATTCCACAACCACTCTACTGGTAAAATACATACTCAATTTGTACAGAAAAAAATTGTCACGAGTATTAATCTGTATGATAATTAATGGATCTCATTTCAGGGGCGGAGGACATTACTAAGAAGAAACACAGAACAACGACGACTGTCTCAAGTGATATAAATTATGGCTGCTCCCCAATTATCATCTGTACACTTTCATTGCCTGTAATGGGTTTCATCATCAACATTCTTTTGTTTTTCAAACACAATTCGAAAAATAACACCAAAAAGAAATTGAGAGAACCAATTTATCATCGACTATTGATCTCTTTTCCCTTACGTTTCCTTTCATTTTGATATTTTTTTTTCATCTTTATCATCTCATCTGTCATCTTTCATTTCGAAAAATGTCATTCCATTACTATGACATTTGGAGATTCATTTTCACAAAACTCATGCATCTCACACTGCCTCAGACAGACTGTGAATTCGATGTGTATTATCCCCTTTCCTGTGGGTTTTGTACCGTTTATGTTCGTGTGTGTGTAAGGTGTCTGCCAAATGTCCACTGTGTGTCGTGTCGTCTACCCAACATTTGTCCTTTGTATTTGTCTTTCATCATCAACATCGTCATCGTGACCTTTGTCCCTGATGTTTTGTGTAATTATCTCTTGAGTGTGTCTATGTAAATGTCTTTGTCTTTCGTTTGTGTCTTGTTCATCTTTCAGTTAACATTCATGGGTTGGAACTTTTGCATTTCCTTTTCTTACACTTGGGGTGACGTGTTTGTGTTTCTTCTTCCATTCACTTCGAAACCATTCCAAATCAAATGGTTTGATGAATAATCCGAAAAATGCCAAATTCTCCCATCTTCAATATATTCTATGGTATCATAGGTTAATGTGAAAAGTAATGCAAAGGGGAACCACCCACAATGAACTACACAACCAGTATTATGTTGTGTACTCAAATGTTTGTGTTCATACTTTCTCATTTTTGTTTGTTTCAATGTCAATGTCATGCATCTTGTCTTTTTTGTATGTTTCATTGTCATCTGTCCTAATTGTATGTTTCATTGTCACCTGTCCTAATGAATATCCTTCTTGTGTGTTTCATTGTCACCTGTCCTAATGTCCTTTTTGTATGTTTCATTGTCACCTGTCCTAATGTCCTTTTTGTATGTTTCACTGTCATCTGTCTTAATGTCCTTTTTGTATGTTTCAATGTCATCTGTTTCAATGTCTCTTTCGTGTGTTTCATTTGTCCCACTGTTTATGTGTGTCATGTTCTATGTCGAATTGTCCAATGTTGACTGTGTATGTTTGTGTGTCCAACGTGTATTGTGCATGTTAACTGTTCTTGTCCACGTTTATCGTTCTTGTTTTTGTCAATGTCGAATGTTTTTGTCCACGTTCCTAGTCATGTCCTGTCCTGTGTGTTTATATGTATGTCCTTACTTGTCTGTCTTTGTAACCATAATACTCTATCCACAATTTCTATGTGATCGAATGAATGTCACCATATACGTATATTGTCAATGTTCGTTTATGTTAATTGTGTTTACGTACGTTTTTGTTAACGTTTGTTAATGTGTATTTTTGTTATCTGTTATTCTCGTGTTACTGTTATGTTTTTTCTGTTTCATGTTCACTTTCAATTTACGTTCTTCACCACATTTTCGTTGTTTGTTTGTGTTGTGTTTTTGTTGTATATTGTATCAACGTTATGTTTGTGTTTTTTGTATATTTTTGTTCCTGTTTTCTTGTTTTTTGTTGTCATTGTGTAGTGATGTCTGACGTGTCGTTACCACACCTATGGTCTCTGGTTTATTGTCCAACTTCATGTTTTGTATCGTCCATGTTATCCGTCTTGGTTGTATATTTGTTACAATGGATCGCGGTTAGCGTACGAATTTATCTAAAATATTAATAGTTGTATATCCGCTGTATCTTGTAATTATTCGTGGTCCGTCATATTCGGTATATAAACAAATTGGCTCCATTTGTTTTCTGTTACCCCTTAATGTTGTAAATAATAATAACAATAAAACAAAACCATTTTTTTTTCAATTCCTTGTTACACATTTCATCCAATAGTATACTCTGTTTCAGTCTTAATTTTCAAACCCAAAGAACCACAGTTACGTAGATTGTCCGACGTTGGCAATGGTTTCAACGATAGGTGACAATTTAGTATCCGACCAAACCAAACGTGTACACTTCTCAGAATAATAAGTCTTTCGTCTTAAATACCAGGTTTTTACTCGTCACATGATTCCGATCGACCAATTGAAAATTGTCGTTTAATCATCATCCTTTTCAATGTCGGTAGCCTACTGATGAACACAATAGACCTATTAAAAGTTCAACAGCTGGCTACGTTATCACAATCAGCTATCGCCCTTGCATTCTTGATGAACTCAATCAGTATACCATTTTCGATAGTGATCCATTCACAATGACTATATTTGAAATGTCTATAATCCTATACAGAAAAATAGTAATTTCTTGTGCTAAAATTTATTATGCCGTTTCGAAATGCAATTATAGACAGATTCTATTTTGACCTAGACTAGTATTAGAATCGTCCATCGAAAATGCCACTTCATTCAGCCACCCATGAAGAATTTCAATCACTGGCATTCAATTAGCATCTGCTTAGTTTAACATACTCATTGCATGAAAGCCTACTAAGCTTAGGCTAAAGTCATTACCACAGCTATTTCTTTATCGTTACCGCGTTAATAAAAAATTACCCCCAAATTATTCCTTATGGAGTTAAGTAGGAACATCCTTTCTGTTTTGAATACCTGTTTAATTCTCGATACTGTTGCTTATTTAATGTCATAGCTTTTTGAGGCAGTCCATTTCAGGTGTGTTTCAAAGGACCAAAAGTGTCGTCGTCATTATCGAGCCATCTGCATGCAAATGCTGATGTCCTCGATGAAGACCAAACTCAAGAAGCATCGACTTTGGAATAAGACTAGGAGATAAGATTTGACCCTGTGGCACATATCGGCTCTTGAATCGTTCCGAAAAAATTCAACCCCACCAACCACCCTGCGTTTCCAAGTATAAAAAGCAAAGGATGAGCCAACAAGTCATGTCAAACTTCTTTGGATACCTTCTCAGAGACAACTTTCTAAGAACATCTTAAGACATCACTCAACATGAGCAAGTTGATAGTAAGTACACATCTTTACTAAACTTTTCTTTCGAAGTTGTATGAAGGAGTTAACTTTTCGAAAGCTTCGGGATAAAAGTTAAAAATTCTCTTAATCTTCAATGTGAAGAATACCTCACAGCCTAACTGGGTATTCCAGCTACGTAGTCTAACGCTAGTCTTGAGATTTTATTTTTAGAACGATTCAATAACTATAAAACTAATAGTTTCTTGTTAATTACAGAGCGCTTTATTAGAATAATCGCACACCAACTAGCTTGTAATCGTTTTAATAACTTTGTATCAGTTTGAATGTATCGACTTGAAATCAGAGGTGGGCTTTAAACATTTGAACATCAACAGTGATAGAACATCGATGTCGGTATAAATTCGGATGTAATGCCCGGAAGATCGACTTAAGACGGGTATAAAAATAACTTGTAAAACATTTGTCATGTGTCCTCTGCACAATATCAATTTTATTGTACGGAACATTAGCGATTTCAGTAAGTTACATCCTTTGCAATTTCAATATTTCGAACTTAAATGACAATTTCGGATTAACGTCTAGCTTCGCAGTTACATCGAGAATGTCTTTTCAAAAAACAAAGCCCATTCTAACTCATTCAAAACGTTCGTCCTTGTAATAGCTCGTCCTCTTCCTCGTCGGCATCTGCGACACGATGGCAATGAAGAAGGATAAGTTCAAGATCAAAGCCAAAGGATACGGTCTCAAACACCTCAATCCGGCTTTGGGTTCGGAAGAAGGCGACCCCTCAGCCCCCGCGGAAGTTGCCCCAGCACCAACCACTCCTTACTACTACCCACCCGCCCCTGCCCCAGCTCCACCAGCGGCCCCCATTGCCCCCGCTCCCGGGCCAGGACACTACTACTATGGCAACGAAGCGGCCATGATGTCTTCGGCGAGACTTACTAACGGCGGCAGTAGTCAAGTGATGCCGGTTATTCTACCCATCGCCGTGGTTTCTCACCAACAACCGTCTGCGGCGCTAACTTCGTCCGCCTTCACGCACAATGGCGGCTATTCCTTCAACAACTTGCCCAAAATGGATCTGGAATATTCCAGCTACCCTTACAACAGCGACTGGTCGTCGTCCAAGAGAAGTTACTCCACTCAGGGTGATGACGAATACGACAACTACTACAATGCCTATTCACCGGCTAATCGTCAACGTACCTATTGGGGTTACAATACAGCCACCGATTATGGTGGTAACGGTTACAGTGGCTAATGATATTTTTTGTAACTACGAGGAAAATCGAGTAACCGTTCCAAGAGGTATAATTATATTCTTTTGACGAAAAACTTTGACAGTTGACGTTCAGGAATAATGGCACATCCAAAACTGACCTATACTCTTTCAAACCAACAGCTCTATACATAAGTCCTAAATTTGTGTAAGGTTCAATTAGATTAATAGCCTGTCATCTTTTTTGATGCAGTTATTCAACTGGAAAACATCAATGTCCTTCAATGGGAATAATTTTAATTTTTTTTTACATATTTCTGCTGTATCTTTGCAACCCTAGCCTAGACCTTGAATAGTTCTAACATTGTTTTTTAAACCGGTCAGATGACAACCGTCGTTATCTAAACAAATTCTTATATTATATATACGAATATTTTGTTTTTAAATACCACAGTAACAAACCAAAGATATCACTATTTTATCATCACCACGTTTTATCTTTTTAAAAATATGTATGTTCTCATGCACTCGTGAAAAAAAAGCTTGTACATACCTGTATGTCTTATTACCTCGGGATATTTATTTTATTTTAGTTTAATTAAACAATAAAGAAAAACAAGACAAAATAATAACTGAGTTTTGTGTCAATAGTCGCTCTTCTCAAAAAATAAATCGTATCCTTGTTCGTTCTTCGCAAATCATAGGTTTCAGTCGATTTGTGCAATTGCTAGGCCGGAGCACACGCATTTACATTTAGGCCTACTTGGTAAGTTTCGTGAGAAGGAAATAAAGTTTAACCATCGTCCTATTTTCTGCTCTTTATCGCGTTGGCAGGTTGATTATAAATGCCAATTATTTTGCTTGATTTTTTTGGCAAGAACGAAAAATTAAAGGTAAACTTTCTTAAATAGTTGTAAGGTGAAGAAAAAAATCGTACAGAGAATATTTTATTAAGGGCAATTCGGTAGGAATTTGTGTTTCGAGCTTAGAGTGAACTCGCTACCACTCGTAAATTTTTCTGCAAAACTCCTCTTTTTAAAATTAGTGCGAAACACGTATTTTATTTATTAGAATACAATTTTTTTCTGACGAGAAATTTATTTCTAATAAATTAAAAATAAGTCCAGTAACATGTGTACATTTTGCGTGAACATTAACTTTGTAATATGTAATTTTTGTTCGCTAGTTTCCTGTGTCTACTGTATTCATTAGCTAGTTTAGTATCATATTAATATGATATAATAAGTTTCATGCGATCAATGTATTGATTATTATATTAATTAAGTTATAATGAAATAATTATTTCAAATCGAAAGATAACATTCCAGTTTATAGTTTTTGACACGATTTAATGTAAAATTGCAAATGTATGAATCAACCGACGAATGTTTTACAATACTGGTAGTGACGTCCCAACACTAGTTAATTTCTAATTGCAATTAATTACAAATATAGTAAGTATTGCAGTGAAAACAGTTTTGCAATTTCAGTTTTAAAATTTTCTGGCCTTTTATTTGATAAAATAAAGCCCATTTAAACGTCACACTTTTTCAATCAGATTTCATCGATCCCAACTATTTTTCTGACATCATATAAACTTGCGGAGCGCGTTTTTGTAAAACAACAAACACAACAAAAGCACGAAATCGCGCCCAGACGTATGTATGACGTCTAAAAGAATCAATGGAATTTAATTGAAAAAGTTTGACATGTGAACTAGGCTATACACCTTAAAATGAAACATGTTTCGAACGATTGATTTCCATCATCAAACTTCATGTCAGTAAAAGAAAAGGGGGAAGACACAAGTAATAACAACTGAATTAAAGATTACTGCCAAGGTCGAAACATGTTCATTTGAAAGTGTGATTCTATTACCATTATCAAATAAAATGACAAAATATTTTAAAACTGAAATTTTCAGTACAATACTCTAAATCTTTTTCAAGCATGTTACACCGAAGATAGAGATGAACAATTGCGCACTCTGTATACAAAAATACTATATTTATAAGTTGGACACATACCCAGATTTATTGTGAAACACAAAATCCGGCTCAAATTTGAACTCGTATTAAAATTTAAAAATATTTTATTTTGAATTTATTTGTCGTATATATAAAAATTACAAGGTGCTATTTTTCAAATTGTAAACTAATTCATGTGTCATATTAAATTCCACAAGTTCGGACTGATCACCATAATAACAGATTAATTTCAATAAATCATCGCTAGACGGGTAGACATATTGGATTGTAATTACTGTCTTAATTACAACCTTCAAACAAACGAAAATTGATTAACAAAGTTAACGTACGATCGTCTGACAGCTATCACCATATTAAATAGAAACATTTCAACACTGAATATAAATCGAAAACGACAAAAAAAAATCAATGTCACAGAAAAATCACAGACTAAAGTATGTCCGCTTTTACGTAATTTTTCCATAGCCTGATGAGACGAATCACTAATCCCTTATATTAAACATCTGAAAAAAAGCTCTTGCTATATAATGAAATGCGAAGCGAATAAATTATTTAAATTGATGTAAAAAAGCAATTTTAAAAAAACACAAACTTTGAATAAGTATTTATGTAATGAACTAGACCTGGAAAGAATGTTGTCCAAAATAAAAACCTCATTCAGAAGTTTTACGAACTCTTGCTCAAAATCCAGCATCGGGTCATTTTTCACATTTTTCAACATTTTTCAAACAAGTGAAAACTAAATTTATTGATTACTACTAAAATTAAAGGTGAATATTTGACATCGAGCAGTATGACTAGTTTTTTAGATACAATAAAATACGGAATCTACTCACTAATCTAATATTATCCACGAGCTGAGTTGATTAACGAGTTGCATTTTTCGCGAATAAAATTTAATAGATCGTTGCATGGTACTTATTATAGTATATTGGTCAAATTATAATAGTCCATATAATAACTTATAGCATTGATTCTTACCTCAGGGCCAAGGAATTAGTGATGTAGGCTATAGCAATTATATTGCAGCAAGAAACCTGGTTAGTTTTATCCTTAAATACATATCACACGTTCTTATAATATTATATCTGATGTAACCTGCTTATGATTTTGTTCTAAAAAAAAATTGTAATTTTTTTTTCGTTAAAATTTAACTAGTACCACTCACGGCGTTAACTAATTCGAATGTCTCGTGACTACGTTACGAACGTCAATGATTATCGGCAGACAGCATAATAAATGGCTACAAAGGCACATAATTTATAACTGAAAAAATGGTACAAGACCTTTTTCATATCTTAAGTTTAAATTAAAATAATAACGATCAAATCTATCATACGCATTCCACTGCACCGTTAATCACGCTTCAACTAAAAAAATACAAAGTGTGTGATGCTACTATTCAAGAAAGTTATATTAGAAAAGTTGGTTATATAAAGGGTGTCGCAAAATTCTGGGGCCATAAGTGGCTTAGTATGGAAACGATGTGTTGCCCGCAAGAAGTCTACCATAAATTGAAATTTAATTAATCATACATAAAGCACAGGCGCTACTTTCTGCAATTGTTAACCTGTCTGTCATGGTATAACAATGAAACAATTCATCGAAAACGTGCAGTGCGAGAAGCACGTTTTCGAGCGACTTGCCTCAAAACATAGAAAATTCAAGTGCAAATAGCTTATTTTGAAGCGATTCATCGAAAACGTGCCTGAAAGATATAAAGTAAACAAAAAATAAAATTACTAGTTACATGAGAAACAGCCTATTGATCAAGACTTTTGAAACACCCTGTATATACACAGTATACTTTGCATAGAAGATACACACTATTGTACGTCCGATACAACTTCTCTTCCACGTCCTGGTCAGCAGATATGTTTCACTGAACAAAAACTATTCCAAGCAATCATAACAATAATAATGTAAACACAACACAAAAAAAAAACAATTAAAAACTCAAAACATTAAATTGAATTCACTTGTCATTTTTCATAGTCAAGACTATAATAAAACAACACTTGGTCCTACATATTTACCTATAACAGGAACAAAAACGTACTAAAAAATCCCATGATTACATGTTTGAAAAAAAAAAATATTACACAAAATCATTTGTTCCTCCACATGACTCACCACTTTTTCCTAACAACAACATATTATTAAATAAGATATAAAAAATCAATATATATTTTTTTATAAGAATAATAAGTGTCAACTTTTTTTCATACCTGTCTTATTTGACAAGTGAATATACAGTGGTAATGAATGATCGCTTCTAGTTTTTTTTATAGTATTTTCCAGTAATGGATTAACATTATACTTTAATATTAGTATCGCTATGAACTTATGTAACTTAACAGTATTGGTTAAGTACATGCTAGTTTACTTCACGTTAGTTGACCTACCGCCTTGTTAAGTCAGCTTCAATACAATTTTTTAAGATTAATCTGTCATAATACATTCTAGTAGCGTATATCAAAATTGTTGAGTTCAATGAAAACCGTAGTCTTACAAAATCTTCAATACAATTCAAACTTTACGAATCATAAAACTACAAAGTTTTAAGAGTAGCACAATTATTATTCCAAAGCAATTTGTGTTAAAAAAGTGAAAAATAATAAAATAAAATAGATGACTTTCCTCAAACAAACGTTGTAAAACTAAGTGCTGTATGGTAGAGCATTAACCAGAGATCCGCCTAGTCACAAATTGGACTACACACATCCCCACTTTCCCCTCCTACCATAATAATAATAAACAGAGCAGACCTTCACGTGTCAGGTGATGTCACGTGACGAAGCTGAGCTCCCAAAAAACGCAACGTCTGTGAGCAAAAAAAAAAGAGCAGATTGGAGTCTTTTAGTTAACAAAAACAAAAAAACATGACAATTCTTTTTGAAAATGATTAATTTTCGTGTATACGAATCTAATGACCCTTTGAAAATGTCAAATATGTTAATTTATTCCTTTTAATTAAAAATGTCTTATCCCGTTCGAAGATCTCATAACTTTAAAAAAAAATCGATTCATCAATAGAGTTGGCGAGAACTAGTTACAACAACCAAAAAAATAATAAATCACTGAACTCAACTGAGTGTTCGATTTATATATTTTTAATAACTAATAATTTATGAAAACACGACTGACACGTTAATCGTAGTAAAAGGTCGATGGGAGTAATTTTTTGTGGTTAAAAATTAGTAATTGCCGAGATGCCTCCAAAACGAGTCATATCTCAAATTCATATTTTCTGGAGGTGTAAACTCGCTTCTCTTCCTCGTGTGAATGGTGGCACCAATGATGACGAGGCTAAGAAAAGGCTTCGATTTCTTTTGCACACCGACAAACATGCATAAAACACACCTAACAGTAAATGGTAGTACAACCACGACCCAGCTGTTTCTGACCGCGTAACATACTAAATTTTTTTGTTACTACCAGCCTTCTTTGGCATCTCTTTTTCAAGGGTCAGAGTAAGAGTTTCGGGTGTTACCCTTTAGCTACTGAATACGTCCACGATTGGCTACCGACGTCTTATTTAAGGTCAGCAAGGTACTACCATAGGGCCAGAAATACACGTGCACTGATATAGGTTCGCACCTCCACAATTTTAGGATCAAACATCGTTCATTCTTACTTCAAGGGCAAGGTTAGTCGCGACGCTGCCGCAATTAATGATAACGCCAATTGCCTTGTGGTGAAGCCAAGTATTTGGTTGACGCGTCAGTCATGGGATTGCAAAACACGTTCAGGGTAAGTTTTCCAAATAACATTAATAATAATCTTATCACAATTGCCGAGGTGTACAACTCGTGCCGGAAGCAACCGTGATGTGTTTATCAATGAAGAATAATCCGACGAAGCATAGGCTACTTTGATACGACGAAAAACAAAAGAACGTACTGTTCTGTTGCATTACAATATTTACAATTTTCATCAATCCATCACAACATAATAACAATATTACATGGAGTGTCTCATCCGTGAATTCGATCTTGTATACTAAATATTTATCCGAGGTTTTATTATCATGCCATAATAATATTGCAGCAAACTGATGACTAAATCCATTTTCTGTCATGTTGAACCCTTAACATCCGCGATTTATTAACATGAATCTACTTTCGCAATCGTTTGAATTCGCACGTTCGCTCGTTTTCACACAACATCCTTCATAATTCTAATAGGACATGTAGCCCATTGATCAAAATCGTGAAATTTATTAACCAGACAAAAACAAATGCTGTGTAGCAACTCCTTGGATAGCTTGGAAGGGGTGGCGCAGCCATCCCCGAACAAGCAAGGATAGTTGAAATAGGAATACAGAATTCTTAAAGAAGAATATTCCTGTTATAACACACACTAGTAATTCTGTTTAAATAAAAACTGGGACATCCAAAAATTACTAAAGTTCATGAAGGTTTAATAGAATTCACCACTTGTTTAAACGTTTAAGTACCTGAATATAAACGGGTTAACATCCAAATGAGTAAATTTGGATTCTAAGGGAATTTGAACCATAAATAAAAGAAAACGGATTTTTTTTTTCACTCGACTTCAATGGTAAATCAAATACACGTTCCATGGTTTCAAACATAGTACAATTCAACCACGCTTTCAAACATGTCTATAAAACATAACCATGACCTCAAAACTTTATCGAAAAAAAAACAATAGTTACAAGTGGAACATATTAATAAATTAACCAACTACATTACGTATAATGTACGTATAATTACTACGATATACGTATAATGTGAGTATGTGTGAAAATCATAAAACGCTTTTTATTCACCTTCACATTGTTGTAGTGAATCCCCATAGAGTTCATCATAACAATGGGAATGTAAACAACGGAGATGGGTATAAAATCAGAATGAATCGGGAATCCGTCAAGTCACAACAATTAACAGCTCACTATATATATACAGGGTGCTTCATCTCAAGTGTATCAGAAAAACAAGATGCATAACGATAGTTGTTATGCATCTTTAAATTCATATTTAAATTGACGTGGTTGACTTGCACAGAAGCGATTGTAGAGTCAGCGTGCCTTTTACTATCTATAGTTGTATCAATTTTAATTTCGGTTAAGTTATTGGAAACAAATAAAACAAATTGGATTCTGACTAAATGTGCTCGTGGCTACAACTTTTTAAATATGACTTGGTAGCTACGACTCGTGGTTTTCGATGTAACAATGTTATTTCCGTAAAAATAATTTCAAGGTTTAGGTTTAAATTTAGCTATCCTGTTGCTGCATCCAACAAGATAATAGGAAAACAGAACATTACACAAAGGACGGAACGCCACCATCTACAGATTACAAACTGTCAAGGAAACACAATAATAACAATACAAAGCAAATCCATCATCAAACAAGACGCAACGACAATAAGTAAAAGATCAAGATAAAACCAATAATTTTACTAAAAAACATTGATAAAAAAACAATCAGTTAAAAAGTTTGGATCTCAATAAAATGATCAGTAATAGTTGAACCAAAATGTCTTCAGTTTTTTATACATTGGAATCTAGTACAGTTAAAGATATCCTTACGAATATCGTACAATATACTATTCCATAACGGAATTGCCTTAAACGGGAATCTATTTTTCTTAAAAAGATGTACCTCCTCATATAATTCAACGTTTAAATGTCTGGTTTTGCGAGTATCATCCTGAATCATGAGATATTTTTTATGCCATTATATGAACGTAATTGATAACGCAACGCGGAACTAAAGGTTAGTGCTATTGTATTCCCCCGGATGTTCCGATAGTATTCCATACATATCTGCAATATGCTATTAAGCAAGATATTCCCCTGATACACTTGAGATGAAGCCCTGTATAGTTGCGTGAGTTTCCATACCAACATGATTCAAGAAAAAATGTTGATGTGACACGAGTCTAATCACGGGTTTACTTCTAGATGCCAAGTGGTTACCATACTAACCACGGGGTTCACTTCTACTTTGTAATGAACGAAACGTTATCAAACCAACCCTATAACGTGAACACTATTTAACGATTTTCGTTTTCTCCACGCTTCAGTGGTCCATTCTCGGCGTTCTGGTCATCGTCGCTTCGACGTTGCTTGACACCAGTGAAAGAGTCAAGTTGAAAGTCAACGTTTCGGGTAGAAATATCGAAAAACTCTACCACCATGCACAACCGCACTACGAGAGTCACGACGACGACTACAGCGGCGAAGACGACTATCACCACCACCGAATGCCCTATCCTCGAATGCATCACGGTCACCATCACCATCATCAGCAGCATTACGGCGCTTACTCCCACCCTCAACCCATGTACATGGCTCCTCAACCTATGTACCCCGTGCCCTCGTATAACTATCCCCAAATGACTCCTTCTTACCCTCACCCTACTTACCCGACTCCAGCCTATCCACCCCAACCTTACGCTTATCCTCAGCCTGCCGCCGATCCCTACCAATCGTCTTCGTACCAGCCTGCTTATCACCAGCCACCCCCAGTAGCTTACCACCCACCGCCGGCTTACCAACAACCCTCGTACCAACCTGCCTACCCCCAACAACCGATGAGTCCCCAACCTTCTTATCCCCAGCCGACCGATTACCATGGAGCTCCTCAGCCAACCAACTACCAACTGACTCAACAACACCCACCCGCAATGACGCAATACCACCCGTACCACGCTGATGGAACGCACACGCAACAACCGTCTTCGACTGTCTTGGTCATTCCAATGATGTCGCCTCACGGACCCGTGCAATCGGTGCCCCCTGCCATGCCTTATTCCAGTCCAGGAGGTCCCGAGCAAATGATGATGAAAAGTTTCCCTGCCTCAACAATAACCCAAACTTTACCCATCCAACTCTATTCTCCACACACATCCAGTTATGTGTCAGGAGGTAAATGAAACAGTAATGTACTTTTAATTAGAACGAGCTCTCACTACAAAAAATTGAATCGCGGTTAATGAGCGTAACGAGCTTTCAATACCTGGTCACGTGGTTAGAATAAGGTTTTTTCATTCTAAGAATTTTATTTTTTTTATATTGAAAATGATTGAAATAAAATATAAAAAAAAATCGTGATAATTTGGAATAATTTCTCGCTTGTAAACACGTCCATAAACTACGAATATTAGCATTAAGAAAAAAAAATGCCAGGTATTCAAAACTCCTACTTTGCGTTTATCACACGTCTAACATTTTAACTATTTCGAAGGGTGAACTGGTTAAACGGCTTTTAGCTTCTGGGAAAAATTTAATAAACATAACCATATTGTACCTGGTCCGAGTCAAAATATGGTTAACTTAACTAGGTCGAAGCTAACTACTACGTGTCTTCATCACAGTTATAGTATATGTCAAAACTGACACTTTTGAAAGAAAAATGTTGATCAACCACCTGACTTAAAAAACCATTTTCCCAGAGGGTCATTATACCAATCAAGTATAACGTGGTAGTCAATTGATCGGGATTAGCACATATTAAATACTATATTGATTACAGGAACTGGTCCAACTTACCTAGTCCCGCAGACAAGTGCAACGGCCATTCAACCAACATATTTCCGTGAGTTTTCCACTTAACATCATTTTCAATGCTTGACGATTGTAACAGTTGTACAGTATTACTCAACCTATATAACAAAAACAAATTGACAAATCAAAAATTTTAAAAGACGTTTCGTATTACTGATGAACTATAGCAAATAGTGTAGTTAAGTTTTAAAAAGAATGAACTTCACTTATTTTAAGTTATACAATGGGATCCGGTTATTATAATCACGGATAATGTTATCAATCGGCTATTGTTATTATTATAAGACACTGTTTAATTTTTTCCATGGTTTAATGTTATCAGCCAAAGTGATCACAATAACCGTATTCCACTGTACCTGTACCCTTGTTTGAAATGACATCTGAAAATTGCTGTGGGTTACCAATTTTTTCACATATTTTTGCTGTAATCAGCTCAAATATTGAAATGTTATCTATAAACAATAGCCCAGCAAAAAATCAAAGTTCACTCATCTTAAAAAATAACGTTTCAAACTCAATTATTATTATAACACTTGTCCAAATACTACAAGTGTTAGGATTTTATTATCTAGCATATCAAATACGTATACAACACTAATTTAACTTCGATCACGTATATTCTACTTTAAAAATGAGCAAATCACCTTCCACGATGAAAAACCCAAAAAAAGTGACTTACCTTTGACTGACTGGGTAGTCCAAAAAACAACCACTAAACACCTCAGACACTTTATGTTTTAGTGGTTGTTTTTGGACTACCCAGTCAGTCAAAGGTAAGTCACCTTTTTTGGTTTTTTATCGTGGAAGGTGATTTGCTTATTTTTAAAGTATGTAATTTAGAATTCTTTTGTACATATATTCTGACATCACAATTTTCATTATAAGTTTTAAAAAAATATTTGTTTTCAGAATCACCCTATCCTAATAATTACCAAAATGCCTACGGAGGTTATTATCAAGGAAGTCATGGTGAGTAAGCTATATTTTGAAATCTTATAGTTTACTATAACAAATCAAATTTCCATATTGATGAACTTCAAACCAAGAATAATACACATTTCCCAAAAACTTCATTTGTTTCTACATACCTTACTTTTTTAAATACTTTTTACCACTTATAGCTCATTGCATTAACACGCAGTCCCCCATTTATTTATCTCGAAATTCTTGTTTTCAAAAGTTTCAATTTTGGCTCTTCCTATACACGTGTCTTTTATAATCGTATAATATAAAGTACATTTTTCCCAAGCAATAAAAAATGTAGGGCAACCAAATTATTTGGTGCATTGCTTTTTATACACCCTATACAAGAAAACGCGACATTGAAAAAAAAGTGTCTCAAAGCAAATAGTATAAAAAGAAAAATCAATTTTCCCGAAATGGCCTTGAAAAAATCTAGATCACATATTTTTTCTAAAAAAGAATCGTTCATATTATAAAACATACTATAATATAGTACTGCACTATGAATTATTGATCTAGATTAGTACCAACTCGCGGTTGACAGGTTTTAATTATATTCAATTCAGTCAAGAATCTGGTTCGAATGATTTGTACATGATGAACAAAAAAGTTTCAATACTAGTTTTTAATGTTCATATAGACACTTTTTTTTTGTAATTTAGATTGCCCGATCTTATCAGAAAAGAAATGAAACTAATGTCGGAACCACTAACCATAAACATATCTGGACTTAATTTAGTTATAATTCAACTAGAACCCAATTTTGTTAACAGACATAAACCTTGTCAACTAGTATCGCCCTGCCCTATTCTTCAATCTGAACATATTTTCATTAAAAAATCGAGATGACTTATGTAATGCAACACGTGACTGCTATAAAAGATACGTTAGTTAGGTTATGAAAAAATCAACCACTTGTCTCTCTATACTCATTAAGCAGTGAAACTTATAAAACAAATATTTCAGGGACGTAGAATAAGACTGGTTTTAATTGAAATAAACCAGGCTAATCGTTTGACCCTAGATGAGTAAAAAACTTATGTGCTTGTTTAATGACCGATGTAGTGATATAAAAATGTATAAGGAACTTTCCGGTTATAGCCAAGCCCAGTCTGATGTAGCTATTTGCTTGTATTTAATTATGGGTTTATTGGGCAGGTTAGGTTAAAGAAAAACAAAGAAACGTATTAAACGTATGATATTGTTTTGTGTTCCTAACCTAACCTGCACAATAAACCCATAATTAAGTACAAGCAAATAGCAACATCAGATTGGGCCTGGCTATAATCGGAATGTACCATTTATAAATATGGTATACCCTTTTTAATGTATTTTTGAATACATTATTTTATTTTATCGAATCGTGCTTGTAATTCAGTAATAATCTATTTAAATCTCAAGATGCAGTAAAACCGCTAAAGAAGTAAAATTTGTTTAGTTCGAAAATTAACTACATTACTGTACTTTATTAATTTACGTCAAAATAGTTCGGATGAGATGTATCCATTAATTATTCATTTTTTTCGCAAAATCAAAATTTGCATTTTTTGACAACGAATTCCATACAAATTTGACAAAATATTTTGATGGAATTTCATAATACAAGTTAATTATTAATAAAAAAAACAACAAGAAAAACCGACTGCGCTTAACTAACTGTAAAGAAAAATTAAATCTCAAAACCCCTAAATTTTGTATTTTTTGGAATCCTCTCGTCAAGCCCTACATTTTGATACCCCACACTTAAGGTTTGGGCGACGTTTGGTTTTTAAAATTTGGCAATATTGGCAATATAGCGCCGCCATGTTGATTTTCAATTGATGGCATATACCCAGTGACACTCGGGAGACTAAGACGAATTCAAACTTAATACTTTCACACCCGTGCTTCACATGGGTTTTCCCCTACCACATACATAATTACATACATGCACCCTAAAAACATAACTCTCCTTCTTGCGCAGTCGGGTAAAAAACAACACCGCACAATAATGTCCACTTCTGTTGTGCAACATTTTGTGCAAAACCTTTTGACGTGTTGAACAGATAACTTTTGTCATTTATAAACACATTACTAGTTCTTCCGTCACAGATTACAAACGGGATGACCGGGAAGAGGAGGAATACCAAACGAAGAAACGACGGTGGGGAAAATCACGACGAAAGGGGGATCACCGGGACGGAGGAGGCGACGAAAACGATGACGACGCCGACGAAGAAGATGACGATGACGAAGAACCAACTACTCGACCACCTCGAAAGAGCAAAACTTCTAAGAAACCCATCCGAGGTCGACAATCAAAATCCAAAACCACTGAGCAAAGAGGAGATAAGACAGAGAGCTCTGGAAAGACTGTCCAACGCCATGTCGAAAGCGATGAAGGAAGCCATGACCAACGCGGTGAACAGGACAAGCGACTGGATAAGTCAAGTGGAAGCAAGTCTGAAAAGGATCGACAGCCAGGAAAAGTTGCAGAAGATCGAGAACCTGGGACACACCCTGCTGGAAGCGGTGGAAAAAGTAGCCAAGGAGATTCCGTAGAAGGGGATGCCGACAAAGACGTCGCTAAAAACTAGTTGACAATCTTTCAAGTCAACAGACACTCTATTGCTTGAACGCACCAACTTTTCAATATTGTATATAAACTTAATTTACTAAAAAACACGAATACAGAAATATCAATAGTTCAAATGGGGTGATGAAAGCTGACAATAGTAACTAGATGATACTCCTTTGCAACCAGAAGTTATCGGACTGACCAAACTCTCAATAAATAAGTGTACACTATTATCCATTATAAAACAAACAAACAATGATAGAGAATCCATGATTCTAAAGGGATAACTCAAGTTTCGTAACCATTGCAATAATGTTCCTAATTTTCAACCTAGATTGAAATATAGTTTAAAAGCATTCTGCTCTGACAACTGTTTATCGCGCTTGGAAGAAGTAACAAAAAATATTCGTTAAACACCAAGCGATGGTGGCACTTAGTAAGTTAGTAATTTCAAAAGTTAGTAATTTTTACTGTTTTTCGTTCTATTTCGAGAAACATTCAATGAACGCATCAAAGTAAATATGCAGTTACTAATACAGTAGTTAAGTGAAATAAACCGTTCATCCTCATAACCCACAAATGAAACCAATTTGTAAAAAATTGGTTTAAATATACATGTATACCGGCATATAACAACAATACTCCTCTATATCTCAACTCTCTGAGTTTAGTCGATTTAAGACAGGTCATTCCCAATAAGTACAATAGCAAGACCTCCTATACTGTCATACAAATTGACAATGGAACATACAGTAAATTTTAAAATTTAGTTCTGTACATATCAGACTCAAAGATGAAATTTATTGAAACGGTGTAAATTTATACTAGTACTAGCTGTATGACCGTCAACGATGACAGGAAGGTTTTTGATTGTTTTATCTCATGTTGCCTGGCAACACGAGTAAATTACATGATTATGTGATTTTCTCCCACGTTTATTATTGTAAATGTTTTTTAATAGCACTTGAATAAAAATTGTATTTTTTACTCCTATTTTTCTTTAATAATAATAATTAAGAAAACAAATGAACTCTTTTCCAGCTGAAAGATGAAAGACGACTTTTAAGGTCACTTGTTACACGCAATTCTTGGTGTGACAAGTCGAGCAATTTGTACACAGTCGACGACAGCTTCTTGCTCAACCAGTTTCCATTAGTTGGGCAAGAAGTTGACGTCACATTGGTTCACAAATTGCTCGACTGGCCACCCCAAAGGGAGAGCTTTAAAATTTCAGTAAGAACGAGTGCCATTGAAGGGTTTCGGGCAGCATAATGGTAAGCCTTTTCTAAGCATTTTTTTTCTTCAAAAATGACATTTTTACATCAAACTGTTCTTCAGTACTGTTTCTAGCTTGTTACTTCACCACTTCCTGGATTTTCCAGAACATGACAGAATAATATAGAGAGAATTACCTTGTTCCTTAATATGGTACTCTACGGAGTTTCTCACCAGAAAAACGGCTCTCCTAAACAATTTTAAAAACTTGGGTTACCATGATGTTGCCCGAAGCCCATCAATTAAATGTGCACACAAAATAAGTATTTCTATACTGCAGTGTAATTTAGAAGTCAAACTTTTTAAGTTATAGCAAGATTACATTTATATGTATAGAAGCCATCTTGGTTATAATGATAGTGAACACGGTTAATGTTATTGATAGGAAATTAAGTCTACAATATTTATGAGTCAGGTGTGAATCTGAACCGAATTTTGTAAGGGTTCCACTATCAAGCAAAATCCGGTTCAAATTTGAACTAGGCTCATATATAGTTTGTGACCCACTTCATTGACATTCAACATGCATACTATTTGGTTCATGAGAATCACTTTCAAGAACGTGAGACTTTCATTACCGTGATAATTCATCTAATAGCTGTATTTATTACTACAGCATATTATCGGTGCTTTCCTCATATGGACTGTATATTGAAATATAAGAAGAAAAAAACACCGAACATCAATTTTTACCTCATGTTCAAGTTCGTAGACTCGAACTACTGAATAATTGGTTGTTTTTACGTGTCACAAAAAAATAGTAATTATAATGCAACACATTATGAATTCTAATTACAATTGAAATAACAAGCTTGTCACCTAATATAAAAACTTGACTGACATAGATTTATAGCCAAACCGCGTGGTGATAAAAGTTAAGATAATTATAAAAATAAAAATAAAAGATTACATAGAGTGATACTAATCACTTTGTTAGTTCACTTAATATCTTGATGATACCTTAGAATTTCCAATAAAAAAATATAGATGTTGTTCCAAAAATTCTTTTTAAACGAATTATTCTGTAATATACTACCAAAATAGTTTAAACAAACCCTTGTGAAGTATTGCACAATAATTACAGTACTGTTTAAAATTAATTTTTGGAGGGCTGTGTTTTATGAAGTATTTTAAATTCACAGAAAGTTTCGATCACCGTGTATTTTTGTTTACTTTAAACTTTTCAAAATTTGTATACTGTATTTTATGTATTCAATTAATTCACTTCAATTGCTTTGCACGAGGAAGACTCAACGTTCGTGATTCAAATAGCCTAGTCTACACGTAACCATTTGTTTTGTCGTCAGTTCTGCATGTCACAGATTGCACAGACAAAACGGTAAGTGTAGTGTGGACGGCAAGTTTGACGAATTGCATGAACTGAATTAGTAGCGTGGACGAGTTTTTTTGCGTCAGTCTTATCTGTCAAACTGATCTCTTCATGCCAGACTGACGACAAAACGTTACGTGTAGATCAGGGGTTACTGTAATAAAGAGGGTTTCACACCACACGTCAAACTTATTCATTCAAATTCTGCTCATCAATCCAACTGTTCTTCTGACGTCATACACACACATCCGCGGCGCGTTTCAGTACTTTTGTCGTGGTTTCGTTGCCTTCGAAAACACGAAAACGAGCTCGACGTCTGTATGACGCCAGAAAAAGTTAGAATCGATAGATTTTGATTGAAAAGTTTGACGTGTAAAATGGGTTTAAGACTACTACATTCGAAACCTATTGACTTTTCATATTCGCGCTCTCCTCTCCATAGCATTTTAAAATGGGTTATAAATCACAAATGTCACCCCAACATCATTCAACATTAAGTAATTATCTAGTTAACTAAATTTATTGATACCATAAAAAAAATTTTACCAGCAGATTTAGAAATGGCTTTTAAAACTGGGTTCAGCCAATAACCACTAGTAATAGCCTGTTTAAAGTGTTTTTTTATTGTTGTTCTAATTGAACAAAACTCGTTTTTCAACAAATGCGTTCCAAACTTTAGAAAGTTAAAAGTGAATTAAAAATGTTCATCCAACTGGTCGAGTGCGTTTTTCTTCCATTTATCAAGATATTCACCACGTAACAAAAAATTAGCAGAAACCAATCATTAATGATTCTACCAAAACTGTGAAAAAAAAACTAAATAAAATACAAAAAAAAACAAAAAACTGTTCAAGTCAATGACCAGTTGAAGTTATTGACCATTTTGAAAAATACGAAAACCGGTTAAAGGCGAAAGTGTACGGTGATTATTTTTTTTTATTATTTATACATAAAGATATACTTGACATTTTTGACTTTCGGGGGCATATCGATGAACATCATCGTAAAGTTAAAATCCTTCAGGCTCCATAAATTTAATTCTAAAGGGAAGTGAATGAATGTCAACTATCGAGGCCAATTACTTCGGTGAACAAGAATGGCAAAGAACCCCAACTAAATTGGAATAACCAGCATATGAAATCCACATTAACTTATATTTTAGAATGGTTTATTACAAGTATACTAATACTGAATTGTATTTCCACTACGTACTTATCTATAACAAGCTTAATGACAATAAAAATTGAGGTCAGCAAGAAAAAAATTCACCGCAACAAAAAAGAGTATATCCACTTTAATATTCACAATGACTTCAATTAGAGGACCTGGGACACAAGAGGAGTTCAAGTTCAGACGATGTTTTTATTTGTTATTCTCTCTTTTCAGTTGACATTAATGAAGGTAGAAAATTAGAGGAAATTATCTTACAAGAGAGAAATGAATAGAAAACTATTAACAACAACAACAGCAACGACCACTACCCTGTATTTGGACTCGATGTAGGACCATGACCTTATCCGCTAAAGATTTCCACAAATTGACCAATGAGTAAACGGGGAAAACATTTCATTAATCCTTTGGTTCCTGAGGGGCACAATCATAGCCCGACATTGCTATAAAAAAGTATCTGGTATAAAAAGGCTTCTACTTAGACGACGCAGATCCGATTAATTTCCCCTTCACTATTCGAACCGTTCACTTGGAATAGCTACTGAACACGCAAAGCAATGGCAGCAACGCGGTGGCTTATAACGGTAAGTTATCCAAAAGTTTAGAATTTCAAAACGTTGACAATTTAAATTTTAAATTGTTTTTAGTAAAACTATCGACAAAGTTAGTTTCTTTTTATTGATGAGTTCAATCATCATTTTGACCAACTTTTGTGACGTCTACGTTTACATAGCATTAGCATTACTGTCATCAACATGCAAACGGCATTGAATCAATGAATAGTTACGTGTCGTAATTAGGAAACAATTCAACTACAGTGTAGTTATAACGTGCTTTTACGAAACACTGAAACTCGTGTTGAACCTGAGATGGACTTAAGAAAATCGGAATTAAGACTTTTATCAAATGATAAAATGTCACGTATGAAAAACAACAACTTTTGATTGATAATGCTATGAACATGAACACCTGTAGTTTTTAAGCAGCCTATGCAACAAAAAACTCTAAAATTCATTTTTGACAATTGCCTTGCTTGGCTATTTTTTCACTTAGCTCCCAAAACGGAGTCAAAAAGTCTCTAATGGATGCATGAACATCCTTAGATTTTATACTTAGTGTAAAATTAACAATCATTATTTAAGGATAAAACAACTTGAAATATAAATAAAACATCAATGTGAACCACCAAACTATAAATAGTATAAAAGTATACCGGTACTGCAAAGGTTAAGTCAACATTAGACTCTAAGATTGACTAAACTCCCAAAATTTAAAACTCCTAACTATACCACAATTAATAACTTATCAATAACTCAAAGAGCTTATCCAAATAATACATAATAAATTACATTCCCTACATCACTATAGCAAACACTATAACGATAAAGATAATAGGCGTACAGAAACATCATATAAATATCAATATAACTAAACTACCCCTTTTTCTTCTTACAAGAAATTTCCCTTTAGTGCCTTTGACAAATGGAATTCTTTGCCAGTACGAATTAGGAAACTATCATCCAAAATAGCATTCGATACAAAAAAAAAATAATAATTAAAAGTTATTATACCAACATTTATTACTAAGCGACTAATTGTTATGTTTATCTTGTTAATTTCGATTTGTAAAAATTGTTTTATGGAAAAATAAAAAATAAAATAAACGCGTATAAGAATAAACTAACATAAGACGACCATGAAGATTATCAATTTCAATTTAGAGAGATGTAGAATTGAAGCGCTTAGGGCAATATAATGATAAGCTAACTTATTGAAATGGTTCAGAGCGAGAGCCGTTTTTCTGATGAGAAGTTCTAGAGTACCATACTGAACAACAAGATGATTCTCTATATATTATACTGTCATTTTCTAGAAAATCCAGAAAGTGGTTAAGTGACAAGCTAGAAACAATACTGAGAGACAATTTGATGTTAAATTGTCATTTTTGGAAATTCTGTGTAAACTTTGAGAATGTTAAATGTCATTTTTGGAAATTCTGTGTAAACTTTGAGAATGTTAAATGTCATTTTTGGAAATACTGTGTAAACTTTGAGAATGTTAAATATTATTTTTTTCTGCAGTTAATTTATATACTAAATAAGATAATGCAAACGGGACAACTTCCTATGCAATCTTGACAATGATAAGATGGTGAATTTTCTTAATTTAATCGTCAACTTCGAAAATTACGTTTTCAGATAGGACATTTGTAAAGGAAACACAAATAAACCGAAATGAAAAAAAATTAGTCGATTACTTTGACTTAAACCTTCAAATCCCTTATAATTTACTGTACAAGTACATGTTGAAGTTGCTCAGCAAATACCTACAAATAGTTTACCAAATTAAAGACTACAAACAACTAAAAAAAAAATAACTATAAAAACCTGTGAAATTACACAGAACTCCACACAAGATCTTCGTGACCACCTTAGCAAAGATTTATTAGCTAAACAGATTTGTCACCAACCACTATACTAATTTTTGAAACTTATTTTCACAGGCAGTGGCGTTGTTAGCCGCAATGAATTTCGCATCAGCTGGAAACCGTGGAAACCGGTGGCGAATTCGAGCCAAAGGACGAGGAATGCAAAACATGGTCATGCCATCGTACAATCACGGTTACAAGAAGGAAGAATACAAGAAAGAACCTTTGTACATTCCAATGCCGGTTCAAGTACCAGTCTATATGAAGCCCCCCTCCAAGCCTAAGAAAGAGGTGAAAGTCACCATCATCCCCATCCACGTTCCAGAGAAATCTTACGGTGGTGGAGGTTACGGAGGTGGAGGTTACGGAGGTGGAGGTTACGGAGGTGGAGGTTACGGAGGTGGAGGTTATGGAGGCGGTGGTTACGGAGGCGGTGGATATGGAGGAGGTGGTGGTGGTGGTGGCGGCGGCATGGGTTATGGAAGTTACGGTGGAGGAGGCTATCATAGAAGTGCCTATGACGCTCCACGAAACAGCTACTACGCACCTAAACAACAAGCTTATCCCAGCAACAACTACCAACAAGTACAAGCAGCTCACTACCAACCTCAACAACAACCCCAACAGCAGTACCAAGAACAGCAACCTATGTACCGAAGTGCTGAAGACACAGTTTACGTCACGAATACGCAACAAGACGCATCAGCAGCTGCAATATATCCTGAGGCGGGGTCAACGATAGTGGAAGAAACGACCTATCTAGCTTAAGAAATCGCATCTGAGGTCATTTTTTTGATTTTGAAGAACTGTTTCCTCGTACTCAGGAACGAAAGTGGTTCACGAGTATTTAATAAAAATCGCTAATTGTAAATAATAATAAAATACTTTTTAACAAACAAGTGTGACCAGATCAGAAACTAACAGATTTCAAAGTTATGTAAAGAGGAGCTATGTAATATTGTATCATCGTGTATATATAAACAACGACTTTTTATTTCAATGTTCAGAAATTCCATTTTTAGTGTTTTTATTAACCAAATTAAGATTTACTTTTGGAGAAACCGCAACTTTTCAGGTTTTGCAACAACTGCAGTTTCCATAGATTTTATAAGGCTCTCAAGAACAATAAACTCATAGTTTTAACGAATGCCAAAGGAATTCAATTTTGGACTTTTCAACTAATGTTTAACACACACAAGTTTTTAAGTCCAATTAAAACGAAGAACACTTCTAGAGATTATACTGTACAGATATAAAGCAACTTTCTGAATAAAATAACTTTTCGAATGTCTCATTTGTTTCATTTATTTCTACTAGCCACAGAAACTTTTGTTATATGTCAATTATAGCGATAAAAAAATTAAAGAACAATGGTTCAAGCTTAAAAATCTATCAATTATACCTATCTATCAATATATTTCTTCCAAAAAATACAGAATTCAGTTCAAATAGCTTGTTTTGAAATTTTTTATTCAAATCGTTCTGCTCGCAGTGCGAAAACCACGTTTTACAAGTTGAATTCTCCAAAGCATAGCGAATTCAGTTCAAATAGTTTGTTTCAAAAAAGTTTGTTTAAATCAAATTTTTGTGCAAATAGGCACCAATATTTGCAATTGCAAGTCCTTTACGCACCTTTCTCGCATTCCACATTTTCTCCCTATAAATTATACTCACAGAATAAACAACGATAATTTTTATTGTATAATAGTAAAATTTACAGTTCACTTGTATTCGTACATTGTCTGTAATCGAAAGGCCTGTGTGACTGAAAATTTGGGTGATCCCTATATTTTATAAGCATAATGTCCACTTTATGAAATATCACAAAAACCGGATCATTTTTCTCCTTTAGTAAGAAAAGTCTTCTTACTTCCCATCTTTTTCACCTGACCTTATCTTAAGGTCATACCTGACCTACATCTTAAGTTTTCGATCAGCTCACTAGGTGTTGCCAGCAGATGAGTATTTTTCCTTCACCTACTACTCTCCTTTTCTTTCATCAATTTTTCCCCCGAAAAAAAAAACGAGAAGAAAAAAAACCAAGACGAGAAAGTAGTGCAGTCAACGAACTATCGACGAGGAAAAAAAATCAAATATGACAAACCATAGATATTAATGTTCAAGAGACAAATTATAGTGAATCAAACAATAGATGTGGTAATATTTATGATGGCGCTTTGTTTTAATCCAGTTACATTCAAGTTACAGTAAATTGAAGTATATATATTTATGATGACTAGTAGCCACTTGTACTGTATCCGATGTTTCTAGTTGGTCAAGTTAGTCAGTGGAATAAGCAATTAGCACGCGTTACGGCTACCATGGTCAATAGCATAAGCTCCAAGAAAAGGGTGTGACTCGTGGCCTTATGACGATATAAGCATGACGTTGTTATACACTAATGTCTATCGGAGATAACCATATTTTCGTTGGTGGCCTACATTCAAGATCCTTTTTAAAAGTCAAAGTATTGCCCTGCAGTTGCATCATCGCCATGCATAATGAGATAAGAACGAGGAAAACAGAATGACAAGTTGAACTTGCATCCACTGATGCAATCCACATCTTAATATGCATTCATTTTTTCTCCAAAGTGTCTCCATCATACCATTCACTCTTCCTCCACGAAATCGTCAAAAACGAAGAAACAAATTCATTTCAACCGTTTCCTTTCTCCTCCGAGTGTCAATAACGAGACAATGACCCAGTCGTTCCGCTTATTTCAAATAATAATAATAATAAATGATCCACAAAACTTAATAACGAGGTGCCAAAATCACGCACCACGGCCAGCCTCGCCTAAAATCGCGTTAATTTACTCAACGTTGCGAGATATTAGCTTCACTGCCAAGAAATAAATAAAATTAAGAAGCAAACGACGACCGATGATGATACTCTCATCTGCATTTCCAATTGTCCCAACCGGAATGAAAGTCAATACTGTGACATTTCGAGCAGACATTAACCGTCGTGACCTAAAACATTGAAAGGTTCGTGGCACCGGAAGCTGGACACGTCCCTTAGTAAGTAGTAGTAGTTAAAAAGTTTTGTGTGTTCGGGTTCATTCGGGTTGTCATGGCGACAGGAAGCAGCGTTGTTCTCACTCCACCCACCCCTGCGAGTAGCTCGAAGCATTCTGGATCACGACCCCAAAACCTTGACTCACTCCACTACGCGATTATGGTGTCATCCCAGGTAGGGGGAAATGACCCCCTCGTCGGCCATGATGCAACCCCCTACTCGTGACCAATGCCGAGCCGTATAAAAACGCTTCCACTTCCCACCACCGGCATCAATTCACTGTCAAGCTACCCAAGGAGACACAGCTTCCTAAACCAACATGAAGACCACGGTAAGTTCTTTTCTACACGCTACTTCAACTCACCTACCCTTAGCTTTAAATTTTACTCCAACGTTCAACGCATTGAAACTGCTTTAACAATCTGAGCGTACCATTGACTATCGATTGTTAATAATCGTAGTTTGACAACATGCGAATTGTCAAACTTTGGTTTTTTAACAATCAATAGTCATTGTACGTTCAACTGACAGTTGATGCGGAATTCAACCGGAGTACAATTTTAGTTCGACTTGAAATATCACCTAGTACGAAACCCAATAGACGTTGTATATAAGTTCTTTCTTCTAATACTCAGGAATAAGACAGAGTGTAAATATGAAACCACGACAGACATTTCAATCTTTACCTTACTTCAGACAATTCAGAATTTGACAAACATCGAAACATTGTGAGAATCTTTAAATGAACAACTTTTCCGTTATATTCTCTGTAGGTAGCACAATTGTCGTTTGTTTTCTTTCTTCTTAAATAGACTTTAACGACACTTTAAGACAATTTTGGATAACTATTTTTATACGAAAAAAGCTGACTTCTTAGTAACTAATTCACAAGTCGGTACACGGTTAGCCTTTTACATTTTACAATGTCAATACGCAAGACTTTCGTTTAAATAGTGTCAGTAACTATTATTGACATTTACCATCTCTTTGTTAGTCTAGTAGTAGCTAAACAACACACTACTTACACATTTGGTGCTTTCTATGTAACAAAGAAAAACTTGGAGCGAAATACCGAACCAATTCTTATTGAAAGTGTGTGCATCTACTTTTCCCTCTTATACACAGAGTGCTTCCACAACACCAGAAACATCCAAAAAGTTGTGTATCACAAAGTCAAAAAGTGTTTTGTGTTTTATTCAAGTAACGTTACAATTCCTAAACTTTTGTGATAAAATTTTAGATATTTATCACAAAATAAAATTTGAAACCCGATTTTTCTTATTAGTAGTTTTACTCAGTGCCATTTTCCAGCGTATGAAGGGTATATATACGCGTATACTTTAACATATCGATATTTTAAAGCTATTTCATCGATTTTTATCGATATTCGTATCAATGTTGATCTTGAGTACCGCCTAACTTTTTTTTTAGAAAACAAGCACTAGTTTTTCTCACACCAAGATAGCTCCGCGCACTGAAACTTAAAACGTTGCGAACATCTCGTGTCCATTGTGCTGTGGTGCCCTTAAAAACTAGTCTTAAACCACATTTTTATTGCTAACCTAATCGTGTTCATTTTTGTTTTGCAGTTGTTGATTGCCGCTTGTCTTACCCTGCTCGCCATCCAGGTCAGCGCCAAGAAGAAGGGTGGCGGCGGCGGAGCTATGTACTACGGCGGAGGTGGGGGTGGGGGCAAAGGTAACGGCAAGTGGTCCATCCGAGCCAAGGGCAAAGGACTCCAGAACATGTATGGCGGAGGCGGCTATGGCGGGGGAGGCTATGGCGGTGGTGGTGCCAGCTACGGAGGAGCGAGTTACGGAGGAGCAAGTTACGGAGCTGGCGGTTATGGAGGCGGCGGTTACGGAGGTGGTGCAATGAGCGGAGGATTCAGCGGTGGATACGGCGGAGCCCAAGGGGGTGGTTACGGAGCAGGAGCCAGCATCCAACCTGTTGCCGTCCCAATTTACCTCCCCATGCCCGCTTTGCCGACCATCGGCTACTCTTCGGGTGGTTATTCTGGCCGCAACATGGCCGGAGCTGCCTCTGCCTCATCTTACTCCACCTCAGCCTCTTCGTACGCCCAGCCACAGATGAGCTATCAGCAGGCTCCGCCACAGATGAGCTACCAGGCTCAGCCCCAGCACATTGGCATCTCCATCTTCGCCATGCCGACAGAAAGCGGCTATGGGGGTAGCAGTTTCGGAGCAAGTAGCGCAGGTGCTGGTGGCTATGGAGCGAGTAGCCTAGGTGCTGGCTATGGAGCCAGTGCTTCTCTAGGAGCGGGAGGTTCCTACGGCGCGAGTGTCGAAGGAGCTGGAGGTTATGGAGGACAATTCGGATCTTCAGGTGGTTACGACGGTGGAGTCGGTAGCTCTGCACAAGGAGCGTTCGGAGCAGGGTAAGTCCAACATTCTGCAAAATTCTCAACATCTTATCTACATTTAAAGAACCAGAAGGTCAAGTTTTCTTTTATGATTTGACCGGTTGACTTCGTAAACAAATTACTAATTCGGTATCGGACACTCTCAACTAAAAATATGGCATCAACGACCTTCTGTTCAGTTTTGTACAATCAACGATGATTTTCATAATCAATTCATGAGAAAAATTTTGCATGTTGAAATTTTAACCAATACAAAAAGAGTTGAATCTCCTCTTGCTCATCCCATGAATTGGAATTGGCTAATCTGATTCCCATTGGCTGGTGCTTGCTCTAGATAATGGGAATATCAATCATTCCAGCCTACATCGCATCAAACCAGTTTATAATTTCCCATATTCACGATTTTGTTGTTTACTATTTTTCAGAGGCTACTGAAAAGGAGAAGCGGATGAGAAAATTCCAAACACCTGACCAACTAGCTCAAACCATCTAGCTTCCATTTTTTTTTATATAGAACATAAATGTACCGATTCCTTTCCAATACGTGAGTGTGCGTAACCAGTCTGTAAATATTCGTCAAATGTATTTTTTTAAATGCTGTAATTAATGCTTTTCTGTTTTAATGTAACTATGTCCTTGTGTTGTCCGATTAAAAATGTTTTTTTTTTAAATACTCGTGAAAATTAATTTCATATTATTAAAAGCAATACGTCCATCCAGGTAATTCAAAATTGAACTATTGAATTGGTTTCACTAAATAATTGGTGGTTACTTAGTTTTAGGCTACTCATTGACCGATTAATCCTTTCTTGCCCAGAATACAAAAAATAATGGGTTAATACTCCGTTATTTAAGGCTTGCTTAACTTGTTTACACCAACTTGTAAAAAAAAATTGAAATCTTAAATTCCATTGTAGACAAAAATTAATGTTCCAAGCTAATATGGAAAAGTTACAAATCATGATATAAACACAAATGACTTGGATCAAAATATTATGTTGACATATCTATTAAATACAGAAAACGTTCTTTTCTTTGGTACCAACTATGGGTACAGTGAAATCCGGTTATTATGACCACTTTGAGTCTAGTTCCTTTTAATAACAATAACAGCTGATAACTTTAAACAATGGATAAAAACATTAAACGGTGTTTTGGAACAGTCTGATTATGATAACCGATTGATATGATCCGTGATTATAATAACCAGATTTCACTGTATACGCTTAAACTTGTTTGAATCTGACATCAGTACAAATGAATCAACTGTACGTATGACACATCAGTGATCATCCCTACATATTCATAGTTGATTATCGTATAATCTAAACTTTAAACTGAAACAGAGTGTAGAACCACAAATTATGCTGAATATTAACCAATCGTGATCTTAAGCGCAATTTGATTCACAAAATAAAAATAATTAATTCTCAAATTCACTGAAGCAGAATATAAACAACAAAAGTCAACACGCGAAACATACTGTAACATCTAAAATTCGGTTATAATTTTTAAATTAAATCCACAAATAACAAATTAGGATTCTCTCATCTGTTAAAAATGGTGAGATAAACTTACTTTATTTAACCAGTTATTTCTTCACTAGTGATCACGCGTGTAGGTTTTACACTTAACAAAACCAACCGTGAAACTTCTTCCTAGATCTCGACTGCACAATCACAATACGGACTTAAAATTTTATTCACACTTTCGCTGAAGCCCCCCGAAAAAAGTAAACAACCAAAAAATCAGTATCGCGAATCACGTAATAAAAACCATGCTGAAGAATGATGACACAAAATATCAAAGCATAAACGCGAAAATTAGTTCCACGAGACAAGACTCGTTTTTCATTGTTGCTTATTTATAAGGAGCGGACAGGATGTAAACAGCGATCAGCAATGGTCGAAGGCACCTTTTGTGTTACTATACTGTTTTCTCATCTCTTGGAAAGTGCATCATAACTTATCTCATAGCTTATTGACCTTCGATTAAAATTAACTCGAACGAGTGATTTTGTAGGTTCCACTGTCTCGAATGCCTCCTTTTGTTCCTGAGGATCACCAGCATGTGTCAAATGTTTATGACGTTAGCGAGAATGTGGAAATCATTGAGGCTAAAACATCTTAAGCACCGAGTCATTCTTCGAATCACTTTTATATTGTTTTGGACTGCCCCCGTGATAAGATCGCGAGCTGCTTCTAAGGAGTTACAGTTTGGAATAGAAGAGTAACCAACGAGTTTAAGAAAACTTCTGTCGAAATGCTCAGTACAAAGGTAGGTGGATTTAGCATATACAGATTTGGAATAAGGATCAATCAGTAAAGAAATACTAGCCAAAACCATAAAAGATGTGATCGATGTTCCAACCAAATCTTAGCATCGTGATACAACTGTGTTGAAAAGATTGCAGAATAGAATTATTCTATTGTGCTGGTAGGTGAACGATAAAACTGACTATGAAATTACCCACCTACAATATTGAGAAATACAATATGGGTAAACGAATTCAATCAACACCTTGTTCACCATGCTAACAACTATTCATCTGTAGTACAAAGTTACTTATCTTTTCTCAAAGTTATAATAGCAACACCGAAAGTGCACTTGCAACATGAATCGAATGTGATACGGGTTCATGTTTGTACATAAAGCTCAGTCTATAATAATAATAATAATTTCACTATACAAAATAGAAATTGTACTCTTAATGGCCCATTTACCACCTCCTTCCGAATACTTCAGTTTATAAAACTGATATAGTTTCACTTAACTAAATATTAATAGTACTCATTAAAGACTATTTACAAGTTAACCCATAAAATATTGAATTTGGGAATCTACGACAACCGCTTTAACTAGATACCAAAACATACCGAAGGACAACAACTTCACAAAATTTAAGTTTAGTTCAGAAATTCTGAACGTGATATTCCTAAATCATATACAGTAGAATCCGGTTATTATACTCACGGAACCGGCTATTGTTATCATAATCAGACTGTCCCAAAACACTTTAATGTTGTTTATCCGTTGTTTAATGTTAACAGCCGGTTAGTGTTATCAAAAAGCAGTAGTCCAAAAGTGATCATCATAATCGGATTCCACTGTACTGCATATGCACTTCAATTAATTTTAATTTCATAAAAATTTAGTAAGTGTATACTGCTAGTTTATACAAATTTATGGGCTTAAAAACATTTATGCATAGACATTGCAATGCTCAAGTATTACTTTCCTTCAATGTCAGCTCTCTGTTAACTATGACACAATGCCAATTAACTGATTTGATGTTTCAGAACCTGTTGCTGGGATATTGGGCAATCATTACCGTTGTTTCTGCTACCTATGGCTATGGTGGTGGTGGTGGAGGTGGAAAAAAGTGGAAAATTAAAGCCAAAGGAAAAGGGATGCAACCCAGTGTACGAATGCAGAGTTATGGGAAAAGCTACGACAGCGGAAAAAGCCAAGCACCTCATTACATTCCAGTGCCTATAATGATGCCTATGAAAGGAGGTGGAGGCGGTGGATATGGTGGTGGAGGTGGTGGATACGGTGGGGGTGGTGGAGGCGGTGGCTATGGAGGTGGGGGTGGAGGTGGTGGTTATTCTAGAACTGATCCCCAATACGATCACATTAATGGAGAATACCAGGTCAGCCCTCACGAGTTCGACAAAGCCAGCATAATGATGATACCACTTGGCGATGAAATGCCCGACTTCAGCGCTCTCAAAGATCTCATCAACAACTTGAATGGAAAACATTTTAAGAGCAAAACTGACCACGTTAAGCATGCTGCTAGTGACACCATAAACAAGAATGCCAATGTGAGAGAACAAGCTAACACTAATCAAAATAAAAATGTTGGGAATAGCAATAATGCAGATGACCAGAATTGGAATCCCAATAATAATAATGCTGATAACCAAAACTGGAAAAACAATAATAATGCAAATAACAACCAGAACTTTAATAATAATAATAATAACAACAACAATAACAATGTGAATAATCAAAACTGGAATGACAATAGCAATAATGCAAATAATCGCAACCATTGGAATAACAACAACAATGCAAATACTCAAAATTGGAGTAATAATAATAATCTCAACAATTGGAATAACAAAAATTCAAACACCCAGAACTGGAACAACTATGATAATAATGCAAATCATAAAAACTGGAAAAACCACAACAATGTGAACAATCAAAACAGGAATAACAACAACAATGCATTTAATCGCAACAATTGGAGTAACAATAACAACAATGGAAATCAGAAAAACAACTGGAATAACTGGAATAATTCACAAAACAATCCAGGGAGAAGAAACAAAAGAAACTTTAATGATAACGATAACAACACCTGGGGTTTCAACAATAGCAGAAACAATGGCTATAATCGAAATCAAGATCAGAGTGTTAGAAGACAAGAATTTATACGAAACGACAACATGAGTAAAAAAGGAGATACTGGAGGGTTCAGCCGACAACACCGATATCTGCAACAATATCACGAGTGAATTATTAATCGAAATCCTATGACAAAGGTACGTGAACCAAGGTAACTGTAATGAACGGACCTTACGATTATTTGTTTGTTTTTTACATCTGTATAATGATTTATATGACAAAATAGTCATTGCTAGTTACAACAGTTACAAAATGGTAAAACAATTTTTGTCTTTATAGGAATTGTCGCCTAAATTACCAACAACAACAAGTTGTCCAGTTTCCAGTTTTTTAATCGTATTTTTATACATGTTTTTCCAATACAATACATGTTTTTAAATTTTGACTATTCATTTTTTAAGAAGTGATTTTCAAATTCTATCATTGCACTTCTACTTTCATTTCATGTAAAACCATTCCCACCCTAATGTGCTCTAAATAAAATACACTTATCATGACTCGAATCTCTGTGAAACAAAAATGCCACGGTTTGTAAGGTTTCAAAAGACAGTAAAACAAAATCGACAATACTGAATATCAATTGTTCGCTTAAATAAAAGAAAATGAAAATACACTTTTGTTTCGCTCGAAAATTTAGGACATTCGTCTATCTATAACTGATTGAAAAAAATCACAATGAAAAGTAATGTTAAGCACTGGTTGCGATGTCTCTGTACCCTATCACGGTGTATAATGAAAACCGATGAAGATCACTCCAGTAACCATGCAAAAAGTAAACATCATCGTAAACATTTGAAGAGATTTAGGAATTCCGTGTTTTTGGTAATTAAACTGATCCCACTGAACAACATAATTACAGTATAGGATATTAAAAATCTACTCTAAATTTCAAGTCAGTTTTAACAACTTGCTTGGATAAAATGTTTTTGTACAGTCTGTTAGTTTTTCATCGACCACCATTGAAGGTCATGACCAGAGATATTGTCCAACGTTCGGTTTAATAAATGGAATGAGACCAACAATATGACTTCCCATCAATGGACTTCAGAAAGGTAAAAAGACTGAATGAAAACTAGGTGGATCATGAGGAATGAAAAGAAGAATGAAACCTCGTTATGGTGAACGTACATATAGAGTACTGTATTGTTACACAATTGAAATGTTTATCGACCGTATTAAGGAAATCAATAAAAAGGGTGGAGAAGGTTCGAATCACACTACCATTATTAGAACCTTGACCCTAAGATCAAATAAAGGAAATCTTTCTCAATCACACAATGAAATGAAAACGACCCAATCAAAAACGGGACTATAAAAACAGGGACTACCAATAAAGTCGACATCAAATACCACCACTACAGCATAGTGATACCTGCTGTTAATCCCAAAGCATGGAACGTGACAAAGTGGTAAGTATGGTTACCTTTTTCAAACGCAAAGTGTCGTTCTTGTGAAATTACTCTGTAATTTTCAAAAGTCGAACTTAGTTTAGTACACGGCGTCAAAAATCATATACCATAATTAAAAAATACATGTACTGTATTGTGTACATTTAAATCAGTAACTGAAGATTCTGCTGTCACATTATAGTTCCTCTGTGTCCATCTAATTTGAACCAGTTTCTAGTTAAAAGAACAACGATAACAACATCATCTCACTGTACTTTCAAATTTCATTTAAAGAACATGACAGCTGATGGTACTATGATGGCAATTTCACGAATTTCGGAACATATTATTCAAATCTGTCAATTCACCAATTCTTTTAAACGCAATTTTTGCTGTGGCAAGTCGAGCAATTTGTAAACCACTGTGACATCAGTTCTTTTTTGTCAAACCAGTTTCAAAACCGCACAAGTAAGAAAAGTTGCAATTCATGAGTTGGATGGAATAACAACCTAACTATATAAAAAAATATAGTTTTAAGCAAAACTTCTAGCACCTTCAAATTTAAGATTAAAAAAGTCCTTAACAGTACAATTATAGAAGGAAAATGAACAGTTTTGGCAAAAAATCTGTTAACTTTAGTTGACAGGCCTTAAGTTACGGGCTAATTTAGAAATGCAGTTATTCTCAATATCGTGCTAATTTATAAATGATTTTACGCCGTTTTTACAAAGAACAGTATATTTTTCATTGTTTTGGAAGTGAAACAAGCGAGTGAAACAAACCAGAAACAAAAAGAAAGAAATCACAAAAAAATTTCGGATTTACAATAGTCACGTTCCATAGTCTTGCTCCAAAAAGTTCGAAAGTGTAAATTCTATGCAACACAATGCTTTTATGCTATAGACGTGTCTAAAACGATCAATATATGCATTTTAAGGTTAAGTAGATTTACGCATTTTTTCCATGCAACTGCTCAATTACAACTGTCATGTTGTATTGTATGTCTGTGAGCTAAAATTGCGTATAACAAGAAGTGATTGATACAAAAAAAACAACACAGCGTCGTTAATGAAATAATAATACAAATTTAATTAGATCCTTACACGCTAATCACAGTATCATTTCATTGAACAACAGCATCATATGATGTAAGATTATCCCAATACAAACAAGATTTGCCACCTAGCACTATCTTAATGTTACCATAGGCTAATAGAAGTCTATACATTTATATTTTTAGTTATTTGTCCTTGCAATCCTGTTGGCTTGTGTCATTTTCACATCAGCCACATCTAAAGGAAGATGGAGACTGCACGCTAAAGGAAAAGGATTCCCGCATTTCCACGGCTATGATAATTATGGCTATGGAGGTCATCATAATCATGGCTATGGCTATGGCGACTACTCGCCTCCTGTCATATACTATCCAGTCCCTATATACACTCCTACATATGACTACGCTCCCCCACTACCTCCACCGATCCCTCAGATTTCCATTTTGCCTCTGCTCGGACACTATGGTGGAAACTACGGCGGGTAACGTAGCTTCATCTTATATTCTTAATAATATAGTCATTCAATCAATTCGTAGTTAATTTGTCTCTTCTGACTCGTTTGTTTAAAGATATTGATCTCTTCTTACGGAACTTTGCGCATGTTCACCTTTCCAGAAGAATGCATCCAGAGAAACTACAATTTTAGCATTCCATGTACATAAAATTATATTTTTACATTTTTTTACATTAAGCCCTTGGAAAGGCTTTTTAAAGAAATAATAAAATTCAAGCTTTTTTTAACAAACCGTGGTTACCCAATGGCATGTATTCTTTATAAGGAAAGTACATGTTCTTATACACATTTCACCTGTAATTTATAATATTAATAGATTATGTAATACTGTAGGCTACGTAGGCTAGTCTGGATAGTAAAACAGTGTAGTTGTAGTGTAATTTAACTTTAGGATTTATCTAGACTTCGTTTTCATTTCTAGGAAGTACTGCATCAAATACAAAACAGAGTTCTTAAAGACACCTTACAAACACTGTTATTAAAAACCCCGATGAAGGTGAAATGAAAACAAACGTTACTACCACAATGAAGGGAATTGACCGCATCATAAGAAAACTGTCAGCTAGGTTTTCGTACAATACGTATGGTTTGCGAATGAAAAACAAGACCAAGTCTAACTAAACAAAATATTTACTGCTATTCACACAAACCAATAAAATATCTCAACACATATATTTTAATTATATTACTACACAAAAATAAACAAAAATCCTGTGAAATAGCATACAAACACCAAAAATGTGTTTGCCAACACCTGCAAAGAAAATCTTAATAGCCTTTGGACGTAAGAAATTTAATACCATCAGTACATTTGAATTGTGCAAAAATACTGGAAGTGACAGAGTATCAAATATATCGTTAACTGAAATTTTTCTAAATTGAGAACATCCAACGTTAAACGAAAATAGGAACACTTTCCATATCTTATTGTTTATTTTCGCTGAATGGTAAAATTCAGAAAAATAAAATGAAAACATTCCAACATTAGAAATAAAAATTATTCCATTATAATGATATACTTTGAATATGTATACATATGTATAATGTTCAGGATGCACTCTGGCAAAAAACTGTGTGCATTATATACCAGAGTAATGGTATGGTAATGAAAACCAAATAAAAATCACCACCAAACAAATGGATTCAGTGTACAAAGGTTTGTTCGAAATAGATAATTATTCGAATTATTAGTTTCAGTTTGAAAAATTCATCTTACACGTATGACTAAAAACAAATAATCAAACAGGTTTATACAAGGCATTCCTGTTAAATCAATACTTACCATTGAACATATAAAGAAAATCCCAGCCTGTTGAAATTACACACAAATCTTCAGTAAACGATTTTCAGCCATCTGTGAAAATAACATAAAAAAACTGTTTAATACACTTGGTGTACAAGAGATTTTGTAATAGAAACAATATTTTAACTGAAAAGTTTCTATTCAAATAATCAGATTCAGTTTCCAGTCATTCCGTGGTGGCATCTTTCGCCAACTAGCTCAAACAATGTTCACTACCTACGCCCAGATGCTTGCATGCTGACATACATAAGTTTCGAGTTTCACTTTACAGTACCCAATCAACACGACAAACATGTTTGTTGGGCAAAGTATAAGTTACTAGAAATACTAGGTCATCAGGGTTGAATTTAAGTAACCTAGTGAGCGTTTGCATTAATGTTAAAAATGTTGTCATTCTAGGTTGAACATAGTCTCTAAATGAACGGTTAACTTGAATCTAATTTTAATCTGACAAGTAATAATTGAAACAAAAATTCACAATCATACTTTATCATACACTATACCAATTGTTTAACAATATACAGTAGTCTATGTCAAGATGGTAGTTGAACTGTTGCACACCCTAAAAGCAGTTTTTTTCATTATTTATTATACAGTAGCCCTACTGTATATAGTTACCCATATCTGTCTATATGCATGTATGTAAGGGTCTGGAACACTTTTTGTTTACAAAACAACGAATGTCGCAAAGCAACAAGAGTCTAAAACACCGGAATGTAAAACAAAAAATGAGCATAGAAAAGGGTTAACTTCTAGACACGTCATTATTATTATTATAATTGACGGGAATATAGAATTGTACACGTTGATCACCCATTGCTGTTTTTGGTTATTGTTATATTCAAAATTAGTAATAGTATTCTTTATGCATCCACGGGGCCGTCTTATCCATTAGGCCAAGTAGGCACGGAGCCTAGGGCCAACGAACAAACCCACGAAAGACTTACAAAAAAATTTCAAAATTTTTGATAAAAGAATAACTTTTGAATTTGCTTTTTAATAACGTAAAAAATTGAAAATTAAAAACTTATAAATAAAAACAAATGTTGGTATTTAATTATGGGATACTCAGTATAAAGTGGAAAAAAATTCTGGACACAGGGGCCCTTAAAAATAAAAGTGCCTAGGGCCTACGAGGTGATAAAACGGCCTTGTGCATCTATTCCAACAAGGATGAAGAAAGAATACTCTCCAGGCCAGGCAAGATCGTCCTTTCACATCATAGTTCCAACCGACAAATTCTGTAAGCTCCATAATGGGAAATACCTGTACACACAACGGTTAATTACTTCCCATAAACCACAATTTCCCAATAAAATACTCGCAAAAAGCACCCCTGGAGACTCGAGCATGAATGTTTTAGTTGTCCTATTTCCAAACAACACATGCTCGATATAGCTTAATCGTGTTTAGTTGGAGCTCCTTTAATCAACTGTTATTAAAATCGACAATTTGATGCTAGATTGGTCCAAATGATATGGATTATGATCAACATTATAAAAAAAAAAATTATAATACAAACAACACAACTCCCACGAGCTACATGGTTAGGTCATTGCACATGTTTTATTTTTGTTGTTTTTTTTTTTTAAAAAAGAAATAAGACATGTATTGACGAAAAAATGTACAAATTTTGACAGACTATTTGGTAACACGTTCAAAAGTTGCACAACCTGAATATGATAATCTCATAAGTGCATTCTGTGCGAGTCACTTTAAGTTATGTCTCTGTTTTATTTTCTGGTCACAGATTGTTGAATCTGGTAAACAGCATAAAAAAGCAGATTCTGTGTTGTTTTGGAAAACAACAAAGCGCACAGTGTAAGTGTGTAACGACTATTTTGCAAATTAAAAATTTAAGATAAGTGAGACCTAGAATAAGCTAAGTTATAGTTGAATAAAAATCAACTTCGTCTACAAAAAGTATTTAATGTGTTAGTAAACTTGTTGATAAGCACGATAATCAATTCGGTACTACAGTATATGTGAGAACCACAGTCACAATTTATATTATATGTATTAATATTATACAGTATTACTAAAATTCTTGTGAAACTGATGTGACGTCAATATCGATGTTGAACTCGATATAATTGATATAAACATCGACTTATGTAACGAAAAACATTGTTTACAAAGAAATTTGTTTTACCCCAACTTTATCATACCTAACCTAACTGTCGCTTGCGATGGATATGACTTACTAGTTTATGCTATAAATTAGCGCCATAATTGAAAATGTGAAAGAACTACAGTATGTCAGCACCATGAATGTGAAGAAACGACATGAGAAGTTTACAGTTAAGAGTACTGTACTGAGAATGCATTGTCAAGGTTTCAACAATGTACAACAAATTTAACCTTCAGAATAGCATGTTTAAGTAAGTACTAGTCCTCTTTATGAATACGTCTAAACGCGAGAACGTGCTGATTATCATCTCAGTAATTACGACGTTACAGTGCAGTTTTCAGACCAACAGCTGTACAAGTCTAGTTTTCTCACTATTGAGCTAGGTTTCTGGGTTTGGCGAACAAATACAGCTCGAAACAAGATCCTTCCAATCCCAGCAAAGCAGAACACTCCTAAAGAGCAGTCATAAGTATACCAAAAACACTCTAGTATCCAAGATTTTTCTACACTGTAGGTACCTAAGCTATGGTTTTAAAGAACAATAAAGGGAGACAAGCCATCATCACAGATAAGCAGAGAGGTGAAAAATGGAACACACTTGAGTTGCTGTGTGCATCCATATCGAGGGGTGGTGGTGAACCAGCACTGAGCCTGCGGCCAATTTGACCCTTGCACCATGGCGAAAGAAAAGTGAAAGTAGGTTGTCGGATGTAATAAGAGGGAGGAGGAAAAACTGTTCCATGAATACAACGAACAGCAGCAAGAAATAAAAAAAAATTGAAGGAGAAAAAAAAAACTCCCCCTCTCAAAACTTTCTCCTAATCAACATTCTCCAAGTGAGCAAGGCAGGCAGTTCAGCGACAAAACCATCCACTGCCTTCATTGGTTCTTTTGCAAACTGCTGGATGCAGCAGCCAGCAGTATTGAAAGCGAATGAAGTGGGCGCTGACCTTTGTTGTGGAAGATTCATCTTCATTGCGAACAATGCCCAGCATTACCTAACTGCCTGGTCTTTTCTTCTGCTGTCCCTTTTTTTTCCTAGGTAATTCGTTCCATTTCTTACTGCAGTAACTTGGACAACAACAACAACAGTCCAAGCCATGCATCACTCGGCATGATTTCACTCTCCGTCCAACATCATTACATTGGGTGAGTTTCCTATTGCTTTCATAAAGGTAAGCTCATATGAAACTACAAGCGGTTTTTTTCCACTTCTATGTTTCACATTTCTTATGAACAAAACATTGCAATTGCAGATACTGTAGTGAAATTCTTTTATGAAGTAGTTTATTAAGTTTGCATTTTTTTAATGAAATCATACTAGATTTTAAAATAAAGAAAAACGACAAGTTATTAATATTTAAAAGATAATCCATAATTAACACTAAAAGGTTCAATATAGTACTAAAAATTAGATAAAAAACGATGATAATATTGTGCTGAAATTGATAGAAACAACCAAATGAGCCTATGTAGGTGCACACAAATTTGTGTAACCATAATGTTTAAACATCAGTATAATAGTAACACAGTGGCTGGAACCTCTATATTTGTCATTAATCCAGAAGAAATACCAACAGCTTCTGTTGGTTCCAAATTTTTGGACAAATTTCCTGGCATTATATTGCCGAAAAAATGTGGCAATATTGGATTTGACCAATACATGGGCTGCCAAATATAGAGGTTCCATTGTATTCTATTCAAAGCTGTAAATAGCATTCAAATCAAGTGGTATTCCTAGTACAATTCGCACCAAAGTGTGTAGTTCACTGAACATTGTATAAAAATGTTAATAATTTGCTGCAAATGAATAGTACAAACAGATCACTCACGAGCTGTGGGAATTACACACAAACGTATGTATTCAAAACTGCTCAAATCAACTAATTAATTAGTGCAAAGAAGCATGACGTCATATGTTCTAACTTAAAAGATTATAAGTACTGTGAGTGCATTTATGAAATGCATAGCTAATGCAATTTATGAACTACGCACAAGGACTACAGACAATGTATTCGTGTAGAACGAACTATTAGTGTTATCAAATCAAAGAATTAAAGAAATACAAAAACAACTTAAATCCAAATAATTTAGTTTTGAACGAAACATTGAGTTCAGTGTTACTGGATTTTGTAAACAAATTTCACAATCTTCACATTGTCACCAACTACAGACATTGCTCAATATCCATTGAGCATATCAAACTGTACAACCACTACGTATAAACATTACCCATTAAAAATAAATTGTCCAAAATACCTGTCTAATAATTTTTGCTGCTTTTGTCTAGAGCCAACCAGGTCAAGGTTTTTTTGTAGAGAAAAAAGCCTATGATAGAGGTTCCCCCACAACCGAGTCAGTATGTTGTTTTTTTTTACAGTAACAAATGAAATATCATGGTTTGGTTTTTCTAATTAAAGGAAATACGCCACCTGTTACAGCAGCTGTTAAAATTGCCATTGAAAATGCGGCATAAAATCTCGTATAACTTAATGTGTGTGTACAATGTATGATAGAATGTTTTCCTCTATTCCAAACATAAATCGAGCTCAACCTAATGCGTAATGCTTATAATAGCGAGTCTGCTAGTCAACTAGTTTTGCTACTCGAGTAGTATGCTATAGTAGTATTTCTGCTATTAACTAAACATTCGATTCAATCATCAGCATGTCACCATCCCCCGTGTTGCAATTTTCAGCATCCAAAACTATTATTTCTAACATCATTTGTCAAACAAAATTTACTCATTTCCTCTTGTAGCTCACGGTAATGCAACAAAAGCGATGTGATCAGTCTTCCAAAAGTAATACATAGCAACACATGGAGAACATTTCGAGGATAAAACTATTGTAAACAACCACGACAATGTTGAAGCGAGCGATACTTGTTTCGACTGCAGCGACTTTGGTAACCGGCTACTTGAGTAGCACGACAGTGTCAGTTGTGAAGACATTGGGACCTCCAGTCGCCTCTCCAGCAATGTCCACTTTTGTGGTAGCTATTCTGATGGTGATGGCTGCAACTGCTGGCACAGCTACAGCGGCTACACTAGCCACCGTTCTGACAGCGGACATGGACACTGAAGTGACCATCGTTGTGACGGCCGGTCTGGTAGCTGTGGCCATCACTTTGTCAACAGTGACAGCCGCAGCAGTGGCTACCTTAGTTGGCCACTTTCTTGTCGTGACTGCCATCATGGCCATGGTAGCGACAGTCACCACAGCAGTCCTCATTGGGTCCATGCTCATCGTCGCATCAGCAGTGATGGCTGTACTCAGTGCTCTCAGGGATTCCAGAGATATCAGTGGCTTCGAGTTCCGTAAGTGTCATTTTCACTCAAGCAATCGTTATACCGACAATCGAAATTCTGACAGTTTATAATACCGGCAGTTCAAAATATCGACAGTTTATAATACTTAACAGGTTAGGTTAGATTCATTTAGTTTCAGTTCGGGGCCCCTCTTGTATGTCAAGGGGTAAAAGAGAAAAACAAATAGAAAACAAAATGCAGAAAAACCCAAAACAACTCTTTTTATGTGTCATTAGTTTCGAGTAAAACGAGTGTCAAAATATTCGTTTTTAACCCTCGTCAACCAGTTTTAAAAAGAAAGAAAACCAAATGTTCAGATCCAAAATGTTCATAATTTCCACACAAAGTTCCAATTCCATCCAAAATGGCCACATTCCCACAAAAAATGCCGATTCCCTCCAAAATGGTAATATTCCTACAAAAAAGTTCTGATTTTATGCAAAATCATCATATTTCCACAAGAAGTTGAGGTTCCCTTCATTTCATTCATTAATGTCGGTATTTTGATGGTTGATATTTTGGCCCACACCCCAAACCAAGACGTCGTTCTGACACTTGCAGAGGTGAAACAATTATCGATACAAAAGAATACTGTTGTAGTGACTTGCTTACAACTCTATTGAAATATGATTTGTCATTTGCACCCGTTTTAAAGTGTAATGAAATTGAGCCATGTCATTTGTCACTTGCACCCAACTTTTAAAGTATGTATACTGAAATTTACTACTGAAGCCTCCCTTATTCAGCTAGTTGCAACAAAATGGAAGTTGGTGTTTTTTAAATGCAAAACCTACCAGAAGAATCGTTTTAAAGTGAGATCAAATCACCAACAATTTTTTATAAGCTGCTCTATTTTTGTAGTTTATTACTTGATATTAAAAAAAAAAAAAATTAGTAAAAACTCAATTTATATTTGGTCTTAACATTTCCTCTTTCCTGTTCGGTGAAAGCAGTGCAGCTGAATAGTGTAGTATCATTCATTATCAAACTGCTGAAGGAAGTTTTGAAACTATCAAAATCATCTTTTAATTTAATTGTCAGCATTCTGAACTTCAAAATTCCGTCGAAATCAATCAAACTTATAAATTCCCCAACTCACTTGACCTTCCTCAATCAACTCATGACAGATGAAGCAGCACACATAAAACTACATAGAAATTCCACAAAACCTGCTCTTTGCATCTCATTAGACTGAAAAATTACTTAAATGTACTATTTAATTCTTAGTAAATATGAACCTCTATAATATTATTAATTTTACTATTTCAGGTATCACTTAGCAAAATTGTCAATTTTGCTGGAAACGAAGTTACTACCTTACAAATCAATGCAATGATGCAAGTATGTCAATGCAAAAGTGTTCCTTAGAAATGAAAAAAATTGAAAATGTCCTATGCGCATTCTATACAAGTATACCTGGTGATGTTTCGAATGGATTAAGAAATGGCCTGAAAAATATAATAAACCAGTCTGCAAGAAGAAAAACCAGTCAAGTAACTAGGAACATTGAAAAAAAAAATCCTGACACGTCTCGTGCTCAATACTTTACAAGACAGTTATCAGTATAGCTGTTATACTATACTTTTTTACTATCAGTACAAAAGTGACAAAAGCTATACTCAGCATCTAATTTTTTTGTTCAGTGAACATTTTGTAGTGAATGTTGTTAGAAACAAATAATAATAAAAAAGGCAAAATAGATATGACACCACATTTACAAATGAATTCCCGAACTGAAAATTTACAAATTTATCTCATGAAAAAAAAATTGTTCAACTCAAGTGCAATGTGCAGCCGGCCTTGACAACATCCCTTCCCTTTTATTTACATTTGTCACTTCACTTGTCAAACAACAAAACGGGATGCCTTAAAATTCATGCCGTAAAAGTTCGACTTAAAACTCATTTCACTTTCTAATCAACTTAAAAGTGAATGCACTTGACGCAATGAATGAAGTTCAATGCATAAAAGATTATTTGAATGTATACAAAAATTAAACCTTTTGAAAACCAATCAAGTTCTGCAACCAACTAGCATACACGTTACATTATAAGATCAACAATTAGTTTATCAACCTGAGCTGCACTAAAAATAAGTTTTTTCATTTAAGATAACCATTAAATAAGGAGCTAGAAGGTTACACATTAACAACAAAAGACAATTGAAGCAATAGAAAAAGATGAATAAACTGATAAAGGAAACGTTGTTCCCAACACTTCAATGTAAATGCAATTATCATTATGCAAGTCAAATTTATGATCTTGATCCACTAACCATTGAACAAGCCAATTGACTATTGTGATTAAAAATTACAACATGGCCTTAAGGGAAAAGGATCTCCTCTTGCAAGCTAAACCCAATTTGTATTCTATCCAATGGTTAAAATACGCAACAACAAAAAAATGTTTTCAGGTCAAATTATTTCCAGTTGTCAGTTGTTGCCAAAATGACATGAAATTCCACTAGGTTTAATATCTCGGTGAACCTTATTTACAGCGAAGAAACCGACTTCTATTGTGACAATGTACGAGCATACCATGTTTACATAAAAGAAACTGGTCCTAGTGTTTATTCTAAAATAGTCTGGCCTGTTGTTTTTCTAGAATTTCAGGCTAATTGAAGTTACAAATCACGTCGTGTCCCTCCCCACGACGCCCCTATTTCCCAAAGCCTACCACTTAACATCAAAATCAAGTTACAGTACTTCAACAAGATATGACGATACAAGTGCTAAACGGTGTTTTCCATGCCAGAAAGTCATGCTACTGTATAAACTGGAACTAAATTCGAATACAAATTTAGAAAACTATTCAATTTACTACCAAAAAAAAAGTGAAAACAAACGTAAAGAAGATGCTGTGTTGAATGCAGAATTTACCACGTGTCGCTGGTTTAGTTTCCACATAGGTCATGATTTTGTTGGTCATAAAGAAAACAAGCTAATTGAGGCACTCAGAATTAAAACTTGTTAAGTCGTTGTGAACGTATTGGTGAAAAAATCTGTGACTTAACAACTTTTAATTCTGATTGCTTCAATTATTACGATATAATTGAAAGGCCTGGTGTAAAAGGGTGTTAAGTAACATTTTTACAATTTTAAGAAAAACACGTTTGAAGATTTGAACTTGCCTTGCTGTCTAGAGCTACTTTACACTTCTTGCACTAATATCTTTATACATGTTTTTATTTTGCTCAAAATTATGCATTAAGAAGGTAGAATTCCACCTAACACATTCGAAAATGTTTCTGTAATTCATTTTTGACAAAAATGTTACTTAATATCCTTCTACATAAGGCCCTTCAATTAATAAAATAAATTAACTTAAAATGTCCATATAAATTAGGTTTTTTAAATGTCACTAAACCAGTCTTTAATGAAAAAATGCAAATAAGGCTTCTAACAATTTTTGTCAACTCTTTGTTACCTACGAGTGGTTGCGAGTTCAGCCAAAATTAATTCTACCTCAATTGGAGTACCCAATTTTATATCCAATGAAACGGAGTACAATGCCTAAATGTATGGAATCAAAACGCCTTATGAAACTTATGAAACTGAAATCGAACAGGTACAAGAAAATGGCTCTCTGATCTACTGAATCGGAAATTACAAGTAACAATTGGATTCTTGCCTCTTAATCCCAGTTAGTAACGGAAAATCACTATAATGAAGCCAATAAACAACTTGGTTTGTTCATGGATTATTTGGATTCGCACTAAGCAGCAATGGAAAGCTACCGAATAACAAAATCAAATTCAGCAATTAGTGGAACAAAAAACCTATTCATTGCTTTTGATTCTCATCATCGTCGTTGACATACGCTCGATCGCTTCTTCTAATCAAGGAATATAGGTTATTAGTCAACCGAGCAATAACACTCACAATGGATTTTTCTCATGACGGTAAAGTAGGAAAAGAGAAAATGGAGGAGGAGGAGAACTATAGTAGTTCAGGAGAACAGGGCACCACCTCCCATGGCTGTTTCCATTCACTCTCATTGCATACGCAGTCCTTTCCCAGTTATGGTGTTGTGTAGCAGTGGTAGTACTGTAATATCGTGGCAAGTAGAGTGCATCCGCTAGTCAGTGCTCCTCAATAACAACAAATTGCCAGCTGTTGTCGGTTGATCCGGATGAAAGTGATTCTGTTCCTGGTAAGCCCACTTTCCATTGTTTTCCCTTTTTAATCTGCAGATGAAATAAGACTGGCTCATTACGTCTCATCATCGGATGATGATACCTTGCGACAAATGAAACTGTTATGAGAACTTTTCCTAGTCAATGACCTCAGTCCTTGTGTTTGAAAACCACACTGTTCCCTCTAATCGACTCGGAGTTACTGCTGTATGATGCCAATTGACCAACGTTGAATAGAATGGCAATACATTAGTCACCATCAATTCCGTGGAAGACAAAACAAAAATTATCTTTTCTAATGAACAAATCATTTTCGCCTATGAATGGTTTTTACTTTATTCCAATGTTAACGTTTTCTTATTTTACAACTAGCAAATTAAGTTTTTAATAATTTAATAATTGTAATTAATTTTTTTGTGATAAATCTAAAAATTCCAACTTTTTGTGACATACAAATACAGGTCGCTTTCTTTACCATATTGTACTGAGTAAATAACTTTTTTTAAACAAAAAATACTAATCATACAAATCTAATGCTAATTGTTGCTTTAGTTGGCAAATAAAAATCAGCATTTACCATCTAACGACTTCGTTTTAAATGGAAATAAAACCAAATGGAAATAAAGCAGGTTAACTGCAGGTTGTGGTGGAAAAAAATTAAGAGCTTTGCTCCCATTTTGCATTTTTTATTTCAGTGGAAGCTTTTACTTCCTCATTAAGGAAAAATCTTCACTGAAATATATAGCAAACGTTACATGCGATACTGTGTGAAAATTCCTGGTACAATTGAAATCGAACCAAACCCACGCATTTCCAAATCTAACACATTCCGAGAAGTTTTTCCTCAAACAACTTCTAAAAGAAAGTGCATCAAAAATTTAAGTTGCAGCCTCCTACAGTATTTTTATTTTAAGAAACTTCAAAAACCACACAATTGATCTCATACTCATAGCTTGTTCACCTCATTTACAATGGGCATTGATGAAAAGTGGAAATCTTTTCTGTCAGAAACAGTTATATTTATATCCTGTTTACTCCCAGGTCGATTCTCATGGACAAAGTGCAATGCACGGTTTCAATACACAAATAACAATAACAGCATCCATGGATGCTGAATCTTGACATTCTTCTGTTGTATTTTATATTATGTCTAACGCATTATTCGACTATACATTAGACTCACTGTAATATATGCAATACTATAAATATTAAAATTAGTAGGAAAAGCATTCGTTATTTGCAACAAAACTATTCATCTGAAATAGTGTAACCAAACAAGCATACTGAACGACATTCCCTTTTCAAGAGTGCACCGCTATATCATGGAGCAGAACCGTAATACCACCACGAGGAAGTGAAATGTAAAATGTTGGACGACTGCCTTCGTGATACAGCAAATCCCAATTTCCATGTTAGATTAATCATTTCAGCATGTGGTCACAAAATAAAACTGCAATAGATCGTATAAAAAACTACAACAAAAAAAACTAACACTGAAACAAATGTGGGTAAATTCACATCTTATGATCTAAAATGGTAATGGTGATGTATTACAAACTCGATTATCCAAATGTGATGGAACCAAGCTTATTTCGGATAAACGAAAATTAACGGATAATCCGGATTTTCAACTTATAGGCTCAGTAAAAAAGTCAACAACGTTGTACAAATTTTAAAAAACGTGAACATAATAGACAATATGTATGTACAGTAATAACCTACAATCACTTGATTCATAAATTATCCCCATAGTTATCGATAATGTCAATAACTTTTCGATACTGTATCGAATTTTATATTGAAATGACATACTTTCCCTCATTTGGATAAGCCGAAATTTTGAATTGGGGACCATTGGTCATAGGACTATTGGTCATAAGGACTATTTGTCATAAGGACTATTGGTCATATGGGCTTTTGGTCATAGGGTTATTGGTCATAGGACTATTGGTCACATACTATTGG
>JAQIWH010000154.1:0-67970 GCA_034695005.1 Cryptops parisi
CCCCCCCCCCCCCCCCCCCCCCCCCCCCCCCCCCCCCCCCCCCCCCCCCCCCCCCCCCCCCCCCCCCCCCCCCCCGCAGAAAACTTAACAGTCGGCTTTGTAACATAAAACCTAGTACGAGCAATAACTTAAAATCTTTCCCCGCCGAATCGATCCTAACTTTGGTATTTAGTTTCGTGAAAACCAGTCCATCCCTTTTTAAGTCTTGCGCGTACAAACAAACAAACATGAAAAGACATCAATCATTCCTATAGATTGGTGCACTGTATGGACATCTACCTTATTCATAATCGCACTATATGGACAACTGAAGGCTTGCCCGGAATAACGTTGCATGTAACAATTTACAGTTTTGAATAAATGACAAAAGCAGTATTTAGCAAGCAACACATTGGTTGACACCTATTAGGTGCTCAATTTCGAAGTGATAGATGTATGTTTTAGGCAGGTATGAGTGTGTTCAGTGACAGCACTAGCTTAGCTAGGCCCGATCGATGAGGCACAGTTTTCCATCATAATCTCAATATTGAATTTTTGTTATTCCGGGCAAGTCTTCAATTATAGAAAAGATACTCAATGAAATTGGCGCGGATTTCAGGTTTATGTAATGTTGTTATATAACACCCCTTGTGTAGGAAAAGAAACAGCCGCTCAAACTTAATTCGATAGCTTTGCAACTGCACGATACCCGGCGCCCGGAATGTCCTATCCATGAAAATTCAAGTCTACTTGGATTTTCATGGATAGGACATTCCGGGCGCCGGGTATTACCTATGACTTTTTACCGTGCACCGTTTTTCCCATAGGAAAGAAAGTAACATCTTTTTGCCGGACCCTGTATAGTATTCGTATAGGAATTAAAATTTTTAACGTGAATTTGACTTATCAGAACTTGATTTATTTTCATTGAACTTATCAAGGTCTCCTGTCACACGCAAGAGTTGCGCAAATTGTTGACAACTGTGACGTTAGGTTCCAATGAAAACTGTTTGTCATTAAGCTGGCGTTACAGTATTGTCACTCAGGAGGCCTTTCGGTTAGATGATGCGAGAAAATTTGTGTACAAGTGTGACGTGAGAGTTTTCATTAGTTGGGCTATGGAGTTGGAAGGCTTACCTTCCATCTCCATGGAAATGTGATTGTTTTATTTGTCAATCGACAGAAAAAGGTTTGTCAGCGTAAGCATTTGTTTATTGCTGTTACTGTTTCATAACGTGTTGAATGAGGTTTTCAGCTTTGAGAACTAAACATCTTTGGATCAGATCTTGAACGAGAATGATTATTGGACAATAAATAAAGGCTACAAGACTAGGATTGGCTGCTCAAGCGTCTTTACTGGCAACGGTGACAAAAATCTTGGACGTTCTCACTTGAGCCGTTGGATTTCGGTCGGCGGCGTTGAGACGCAGCATCTTGAAGAAGGCCATTCGGAAATCCTTGTTTTTCCAACCGTAGATGAGGGGGTTGATGGCCGATTTTCCCAGATAGAGGCACACGACGACTTTTTTGTAGAGGCCCACTTTGGGGTCGTAGTGGCTGACGTGGTGTCTTCCCTGGGGGTCGTCGATGCTCTCTCCGTAGGGCAAAGAGATGGCCACGAGGTAAGGACCCAAGCCGAGGAAGCAGACGCCCAGCACCAACACCATCATGCGCGTGGTGCGAGTCTCTTTTCTCACGCTGGGGTCGAGCTCCATGGAAGCGGTGGCCTTCATCTTCTTCCACGCTTCCCGGAAGATCCTGACGTACATGAACGTGGTGCTGGTGAGTGTCAAGAAGGCGTGCACGCCGATGGCCAGCAAAGAGTATTTCCAGCTGACGATGAAGTAGAGGTCGCACTCGATTTGACGGTGTTTGCAAAGACATTCGCTCTGCTCGTCCCACAGCGTGGTGACGCCGAACAGGGGCAAAGACGTGATGACGAACACGTGGATCCACCCGACCACGATGGCGACGTGGATGACGAACGACTCGCTCACGCGCGGGTAGACGTAGGGGTGCATGATGGCGATGTATCGGTCGCACGCGGCTCCCACGTTGAACACCATGGAGCCGACGGTGCCGAAGAAGATGGTGAAGTACCTGAGCAGACAGGGGTACTTGAGGCACGTCCAGGGAATGTCGACGTAGGGCCAGGGGAAGTAGAAGAGCACGTAGTAAGGGATGTAGAAGCCCGTGAGCAGGTCCGCCACCGCGAGACTCACCACGAACATGTTGGTGGCGGTTCTCAAGTTGGGGAAACGAATCACACTCAGGATGACGAGGGAATTTCCGAAAATGGCTAGGATGGCCACCACCGCGTCGAAGCACGTGATGAAAATGGGGGCCCCCAGCGAGGTGGTCTTGGGACGTCGCGTGGCGTTGGTGAAGGTGACATTGACGCAGTAGTCGTCCATACGAGCCCAGCAAACGGGATCATTGTCCAAGTCTTCGCACAACACTCGACTAGGCATCTTGTCTTCCAAGTGGTGGTGAGTGCTTGAGGAAGAAGCAATTCTAGCTTCGCTCGTCCATCATCTTCGTGACAAACGACATTAGTGGTTTCAAACACGCTGTTGACGAAAAATAAAGCCAACAACTCAACTCAACTCAACTCAGTATTTGTATTAAAACAAAAACGGGTAATTATCATCTCGAGAGACAAAGTGTCATTTAACTATAAACCGACTTTTTTGCTATCAGCAACAGAATAATGAATGCATTTTATTTTACAGAGAAACGTTTTTAAGAACAACACGACAGAGAAAAGTGCAAGTTGGGCGACAGTTCCATTTGAACGACAAGTTTTGGTTCGATGTTCAACTTGAACGAGGAAGTTGTTTTCTTATCTTAGTTAAAAAACACACCAACCTGCTTTCAATATTTAATCTATTATCTCGGAAAAAAACAAGTCATCACTTTTTTTTAGTTTGTTTTTCTTTAATGGCATTTACATCCAAATGTTCGTGTTTTTACTCTTTCTAACGAAACATTATGATGAAATCACCCGTTTCTTTCTATTCGTTGTAGACTCAACCTACTAGAGCACATTTTTGTGTCTACTTTCATTTCTACATTTTGTTGTCCAAAACAAATCGTCAAACATTTTTGGTTAAAAGAATAAAATGATCGAATCTCACCTAGATGATGACTGGTCATCGTTCGGTTTTCGGAAGCAGCACGTGAATTGTCATAGTTGGTTGAAGAAATCCTTTCTCGTGTGACAAATGGTTGAGTTTGGCTCGTGTCACCTCACGACGATGTTGCTCGTGCTGTTGATGATTGAAAAGATGATGATAGGAATGATGGGTGATGACGTCACTCGTTCGAGTTTGATTGGAGCAGGGCTGTGTGAATGAAGAGCCTCTGCCGAATAACTAATGACTGTGTTTTTAACCCTCACAAAAGAAAACGTACGTACGTACGTACGTACGTGGAATAAATAAAGTCGTTCGCTTGTTCCCATTCTTCGGTCGACCACTTTTGTAGCTTCTTCCACTTACATCTTAATTTTATTTTTCTCCAAATCGCCGTCTAAACTTGTTGGTTGCTTTAATGGATTTGTTTTTCTGCACCGTCAAGTACTACTTTGAAAAAAGTACTTTTAAAATACAACGAGCAGCCTGTTTTTTCCCACTTTAAATGGTAGCCTACTGTTTTTATAAAGTGCCTTTTGTACCAAAATAGAAAATCAAAAGTCGGATGTTAAAAAGTATGTCAAGTGTATCATTTAAAAAATATGACAATTTGTTATTGATGATAAACCTAACAGATGGTTGTTCTCTGCCAAGAGACGTCATTCGACATGTAAATCATCGTCTCCAATCGGACTATCTCGACAATATCTGAATTTAATCAAAAATGATGTCGTCGAATGGGTTACTAGTTGTCAACGCTACAAATAAGAAAAAAGTCAATAGAAATGAGTGTTTTAATTTAAACACCTTCGTTGGTGACAATAGCTTTTCTTATTTAAAAAAAAAAAGTTTCCGAAATGTCCTTTTTTCCTTATTTGTCGTCAACATCTGGTGATGACACAACCTTTCTCACGTTTGTCATACTCGTGTGACTTTTGAAGAGCCTATTGAAGGCCGATTTTCAATATGATGAATTAGCCCATTTAAACTGATGATGGTGACACTGATAAATAAAAAAAAAGGATATTTTGCACGTATATAAATGAGATACTTTTTATGAAAATGTTAAAATCTTGGTCGTTGACGATTCAAGGTTGACACGACTTTCTTAGAATTCATTTGAATATTAACCAAGTTGTGTCGAACGAAGACCAAATTTTCAGTTATTTTGGGCCAAACTATCCAGTCGATAAGATGAACGTGTTGACAGCTATTGTCTTGGTTGGTGTTATGACAGTTGCCAATGGCTCGCCGACTAGTCGTCAACTAACGGGTTTGTTTGCACTTAACTTTTCTATTCCATTAAGCACAAAGATCGTATCAGACTGATTTTAGTTCTCTATAATTTTCTACTCCGATGAACGTATGTATATTGGATAGAAAAAGTAATTTGTTTAAAAACAAACAATGATCCAATACACTCCCTTCAACGTTATGCCTCCCTTTTAGAGACTGCTTTTCAAGACGAAAGATATGAAAGAGGAGAGAATTTTTCAATAGAGATGCCGGTAGTTTAGAAATAAGAGTATTACATTGTGGCGGGATGCCTAATTCACGTGCCTAAAGATTTGATCTCGTCGTTTACTTTTTATTTTTCAAGGTTAAAACATTTCTGATTGAAGTCATAGTAAAAATTGGCTAGTAAAAAGTTTTTCAATTTTTCTTCTTACTGCTAGACGTTAGTAGACGTGTTTAACGCTTCACGACGTTTTTGTTCCCTCTTAGAAGCTTTGTCAGGTTAGAAAAAAAAGCAAGCAGGAAAGTGCGAGAGAGATTGCAGATGTGACCAGTTCGCTCTATCTTTGGTAGATTTTTTAAGATAGATTTTCGTCAGTCGGAATTAAGGTTTTTAAATTGGTTCGATTATTAGATCAACCTCGATTGGATTCGATATCGGCTAAGATTTTGGAATTGATCGAAAAGCTGCGTGAACAGATGAAGGAAGGAGCCCCAGAGCTGGGAATTCCACCACTCGATCCTCTTTACATCGAACGAGTGGACTTGAGTGGCACTCAGCTTGGTGATAATCTCGTCAAATTGGACGTGGCCACGCTCGACAAAGTCACGGTGCAGTTTTTAATAAACGCGGGGAGCATTTTTTCTTTTTAAAATTGTTTGACATTCACTTTATTTCTTCAGGTGGCGGGTCTTCCCAAATTTGTGGTTGATCACGTGAAAGCCAACATCTTAAACATGCATTTGGATCTGAATTTAACATTTCCCGAAATAATCTTGACGGGTCACTACGATCTCGACGCTGTCATCTACGATTTAATTCCCATCTACGGAAACGGACCATTTTACGTAGGCATTTTCGACTTGAAGATCGGTGGAAAAGCTTTGCTAGGTTCCAAAGATGGGAAAATACAATTGGAGAAACTTCGACTCGATCCGACTTTGGGACAATTGAAGGTTCTTGTGGATGGCATTTTGGGTGGGGGAGACTTGGGAACTCAGTTGAATGGTATCCTTCAAACGGTTGGCGGCGATATCGTTAATAAGTATTTACCACTTTTGTCGGACACCATCAGCGAGTTTGCTCAAGACAAAATTAACGATGCCTTGAAGAATATCGATTTTTCGAGTATCGTTGGTTAGAGTCGTCGCATTATTTTTACTTGTCTAACAAATAGACGTAAGCATGTATTTTTTGTATTAAAGTTGTTTAATAGTTAAATAATTTTTCATTGTCTTTGTTTAACGTGATTGCGTCATGTACAACATGGCGACCTTTGAATCGGTGTCGTCTGCTTCAGCGCGCAAAACTCGCTTAAACAAACACTCGTTTCTCTTTAATTGATAAATGAAACTTGTTTGACTTTATAATGTTTTAAGTTTTCAAATTCAAAACGTTTTAAACTTATCAAATGTTTTAAAAATATATTACTTCAATGTATTTAAGTTATCCGCTAGCGATCAGTTTCTGTAAGTTTATTAAGGGGTCGAACCTATTATAGGTGTATTTGGTTCTAATTTAATTTTATTTTAGTGCATTAATCTATTAAAATTCAACATGACTGATATATTGATTAATGTATTTTCATATAACTTCGCGCAAAGAACTAATAAAATTGGGCCTGTCGCGAGGTGCGTCATTTATTTGTGATTACTACCGGCATCCTTTTCTTGGGGTGCGTTCCCTTGGTATGCTTTTAGCGCAAAAACCATCCAAAGATAGTCGATAACTCCTTGTAACTTACAGAGCTCTTAGATACGTTATCGACTGTCTTTGGACGTTCAAAGTAAATCATCTGATTTATAAATGCATTTAAAATCCGCGTCGAGGATGCCGATCCGATCACTGATTAGTGAAAAGGGCATGCACGCAACGCAGTTTTTAAGCGTCACGATTGCAATGTTAAGTTTTCGTTTGCTTTGATTTGATTTGAAGGTTTTGAAGGATGTTCTAATGCAAATTGTCGGTAAGAATAACTAACGTTTGAGAATAAAAAGATGCGTTTCAAAGTTAAGTTGCCAGACACTTCAAAATATCTTTTTGTAACGGACAATGATCAAAATCCGACTGTGGGAACCCTGAAAAAAGCAACCGGTGAAGCGTTTGAAACTTTAGGAATCTCGGGGTAAACAGCAGCAGACGGGAGGGACTGGAGGACTTGAAGTTGAGGGATTTTAGTAGTGATGTCATAATGGAATACATTTTTATGAGACGCACTTTTAAACATTTAGCATCGATTTCGAAATAAGTCTGAATGGAAAAGATGTCATCGAAGCGAGTGACAACACTTTCTTAACGGATGCAGGGATCGTTTCGGGTGATATTATTAGAATCATCATCAAGGAAGAACTGAAAGACAAATTCATGGAGGTAACTAATACTTGGTCAGTCAATCGGTCTCATTCAACGTTTGTAACGAATACTGTGAATTAGGCAAGTAACATCAACATGTTGGAGAGCAGCAGCAGTGGAGAAAGCATGCCGGACAGACACGGTCATTCGACCCTTCACGTCGATGGAGATCCTACCAGGTCGTCGTTGAACGTTGAATCACAACCGATGATTGCCCAACCCCCCATGGAGATGCACATAATTAATAAGTAAGCTTCGTTTCAGCTGGATAAACCAACTGGTTGTTCATTCCGAAAGACGTACGTACCAATTTTGATTTGTTCAAGATGCTTGAGGGAGCCGATTCTATGCCGCGAATCAACGTCCACGCAGATTCCTGACACGCTAGAAAAATGTTACCGAATGTCCAACATTTCATGCGCTCATGACGCCCTCATCGTTGTTCTGCACGTTATGATGGTGGAAGCTGGATACGAACCAACGGTTAGTATTTCTGCTTGGTAGAATTATAGACAACTGTTGAATTTTAATTATTATACTTTGCAACAGGATTCGTTTGATATTCCAACGGAAACCAAAATTGGCAATGTGTACAAGATGAAATATCACCACAAATCATGCCCAGGGGTTTGCGTGTGTTTGACATGTATACCTATGGGCACACACTTTACGATAAATGGTAATCTATGGCTACGAGTCTCACTATTTTTATTATCACTTTATTTTTTTATTTACTCTATTCATTTGTTTGTTTTAGGTACTTACCAAACAGTAACATTCCATTTGAATCTCAAATCATCTCTTTATGTTCGTGATGGTCTTCTAGATGCAGAAAGTAATCCTGACATTTCATTAATAGTGTTAAAAAACGTTAAAAAATGTTAAAAAACCGTTACTACAGTGACATTTCTGCTTTAGATCCTGCTTGTATTTATAATAATCTAGCAAAGCTATCCCATCTTTTCAAGGATGCTGTTGTCTATCCCCTATTGGCAACATTACAAGCGGGTAACTTTTGAATATGTAAAATATTTTTATTTATGAAAAGAATGAACAACAGACTTCCTGGGGATGGTTTTTCAGGTGAAGGGGTGCCATCGAGTTGTGGACTTGGAAGCCTTTCGGAAGAGGTTAAGGTAAAAGCTGAATTGTTATTTAATTTTGTTGTCATGTGAAACATAATTTGATTTTAATATTGTAACAATTTTTCTCAATGTGACAGTTGATTATTTTAAGTTTCCTGGATGCTCCAGCACTGCTTAATTTATCCGAATGTTGCAAAGAATTTTACGAGCTTACGAACCAGCACTACATATGGAAAAGATTGTGCTTTACAGATTTTCTTGACTGTAAGAAGATATGTTGTTTAAATTACCATTTTTGTATGTGTATTTTGTTTTATGGGTGCATTTTTATTGTAGGTGCAAAAGAAACATTTATGAGTGATGAAGCCATCTCGTGGAAGGAGGTTAGCACTAAATGGATGCTTTCCGATTAACCATCGTTCAAGCACACAACTGTTTGTATTTAAAATACTGTAGTAGCATAAATTTAAGTGGCTGACAAATATCTTTTTGAAACTTTATTTTAGAAATATCAGATTTTGTACAAGAAGGAAAAGTCCAAGATTCCCATTCTTCCTTACTACGTTGGTCCGCTTCGGCCATTCACTGTTCCAATCCCAGGAATCCTCCCGTTTCTTGAGCCTTCTGGATCAAGAATCATTAATCCACATGGGATGCTTGGTGGAGAATTTGACAGGATACCAGGCATACCAGGTACTTGGAATTGTGGCTAGATTTATAGAATTATAAAAATGTCAACTCATATGTACTAATATGTGATTTGTAGTTCCCCTTCGCCCAGATTTGGGTTTGCCTCCTTTCCTGCCTCCCCCTGGACCACGGATGTTTCCGGATAGCCACCGTTTCCCGTTCTTTAATCGGCCCAACACTCCAAGATGGCCTGGTTATTTTCATGGCTAGTTTGTTTGTTTTGCTTTTTGTGATTTCTTTTTTTGTTGATTTTCCACATGTTTTGTTAATAAGCTTAATAGAAAAGTACTTATTTTTGCTGGTTTAAATTGTGAGCCAATCATGCCATGAAGAAAGTATTTTCATATTGTTCAGTCAGTTCACGTGGAAAATTTTGATGGTTGCATTGCAGCTCATGAATATATTTTTATGTAGAAAAAATTCCTGTTTTAAATAAACCTTCACAAATAATTGGTTTTATTTCATTGCGACATTTTTTTTCTAATCGAAAACAAGGATTGAAAAAATCTTTGTCCCAGCCTGGGATCAAACCAGGGACCTCTCGTACTCGTGACAAGACGCTCTAACACGCTGAGCTACCGGGACAGGCGAAGTGGGAACCGAATAAATTCCGCTTTAACTTTCATCCGGGCTCATATGGAGTAAGGATTAGATGGTTCCACCTAGCTAGCCTTCGCCACTCCAGTCTGATAGATTAATTTTTTTAAAATTAAATTCTAAAACAATTAGTCCAGAGCTCAGCGTGTTAGAGCGTCTTGTCGCGAGTACGAGAGGTCCCTGGTTCGATCCCAGGCTGGGACGAGGGTTTTTTTCAATCCTTGTTTTCTATTCAAAATTATAATGCCTGTTGCAGATACCAGCTTGGGATGGAATTGCATTTGTCCCTTTGGAATTTTTACAAAATTGCAACGCTGTTCATTTTTCGTTTTCTAGAATGAACTATGTATAACTATTTTTTAAATATAATTTATACAATTGTCTTAATCGAGCAAATTTTATATTTATATGAGAATCGAAACAGCTGTTCGCAAAGTGTTATAAAGTTGATCATTTTGACACATGGTGGCGTACTCTTATTGACCCATCCATTTGGAATCAGCTGATATTGACTGAGACTGACATATCTATTATATCTATCTAAGTAACTCCTGTGTTATATTTTCCTCTAGTTGTCGAATATTAAGTTAATCTAACTTTATTCGTTGTTGTTATTACGTGATATAACGCACTATTAGAGATACTTATAGTTGTACAAGTTGAAGGATTTAATTTGGACTTATGGCACTGATTAACAAAGGTCAAGAAAATGATATTAAGTGCATTTTCTTCAGTGAATTTCATCATACTGCAGGTCCCAAAATCATATTTCAGGTAGAGTATATTAGGTTCATTTAACTTTGTCAATTTCACATACAACTCCCGATCTGTATGAATAAAAATCCTTTTACAGGAGCCTGAAGATTATATTACCAAAGATGTTTTTGATAGTCTAAGTGTATACATTATTCCAAAACCTCAGTTACAGAGAAAAGTTATTACCATGTGAGTATGTGAACGCAGGCTGCTACAGTACCATAATGAAATGATGTATGCTTATTGTTTTGTGCCTTTTTTAGAAATGCACTTGGTCATAAGCTGATAGGTTACCCCGTCAGCATTGATAATCCACTGTACAAACGCAATGAGCTGATTTTTAATTTATGCTTTGTTTGTGATGCTTGGGCTCGTACAGTGCAATACGAACCTGTTGTCAAAAAAGTGACGAGATATTTCATGACGCTCGAGGTATTGCAAGATTTCATTGTAAATACTGGATGTGCATCGCGTCACAGAGTAATGTCTATTGTTGTATTATTTTTCACTAGCAAGAGTTTCAGTTCCTTTCGGACGAGACCAACAGGGAACATATAAAAGATATTCTCAGACAAATTTTGCACGATTTAAATAAAATCGGACATTGTAAAATACCAATCAGTAAGTTGTATTTTTTATTTCTAACAATCTCAAGCGTGAAATGCTGATGTGTCATCTCTTTCCACAGTGCAGAATCACAATCTTGAGTGGTGAAGAGTTAAGTTTTGTTTTGTTGTTGTTTTCTTTAGATGAATCGAACACAATGCATCTCCGAGTTGCAAAAATCTATACCGACCCCCCTTCCGTTGAAGACCATTATGTTCCACTCTTTGTCGCTTCTCCAGCATCGTGTTTGTCATCGCATTGGGACCTGACAACGCAGCAAGTAGGTTAGAGTGAATAACTGCATTTACATTGGATGCAGTTATTATTTGTTTTAAATTATGACTGTTCATTGAAGATTTTGCCCTACATCAATGGATTCAACCATGTTGCCAAAATTGCAGCGGAAGCTGATGTGGAGATTAGTCTTGTCAAAGCATGTATTCAAAACATGGTGTACGTCAACAACTTGTCAACCATGAAAACGATTTTTTTGGAATATTAATCGAGTCTTTTTTTCAATTATAGGTATTATGGTGTGATTATTTTGACATCCATATTTCAGGTACGTTAACTTATTTTAAAACCTTCCATCAGATAATAGGTCAAGTTTTTCATTCCTATTTTCATCCACAGTATTCTAATGTCTATACTGTTACGGGATCAATACGATCACTAGCAAAAGATAGAAAACTACAAGAAGAATGCATTAAATATGTTGCCAAAAACGGTAGGTAGAACCATTTAAATGTAAACTGAAAATAGGACCCAATTTAAATTCACGAGCAGTTGTTTTTATTTCAGAACGGCATCCTCCGAATTTTCGAGATATCTTCGTACTGTACTGTGCGCTAGCTCCAGGCATTACTGTGCGTGACGTCTGTTCCCGACACAATCCGAATGCTCTTAGAGTAGATGAAAGGTATGTGCTACCCACCCCCACCCCTACCACTATTTTATATTAACCTTAGCTTTAAAAATAGATGATGCTACTTTTTTTTCTCATTGAATAGGAAGCTTATTCAGTTTGGAGTAATGAAAGGGCTGATCCGAAGACTACATAAATTTCCCATTTTGTTATTGGGACAATCTCAACACGACGATGCTAAGCCTTACAAAATGTTTATGAACGGAAACCATAGTTATGATGAGATTTGCTGTAAAACAGGCAAGTAGAGCGAATATCTTTTCTCTGTCATAATTTTAAAATTATTTTCATTTGATATTATTTCTCTTAAAAGGCTTGAATTACCAGGAACTGGAAGAACGAGTTGAGAAGGACCCGAAAAATGTCATATGTTGGAAATAAAAGATTTTAAATGCACGTTAAGTAGTTGTCACATTAATTCGAAAGTTGTCCCGATACGTTCTGGGATGTTGATTTGGATTGGAACATGTTGTAGTTGGTCTTGAACAAGGATCAATAATGAAAAAAAAACAAACACCAACCAATTATTTAAGGTGGTAATGATGATTTTAATAAATACAAGGCACGTGTCAATTGGTCATTCCAATCATCGACTAAGTACAGAATGATAACTCGTTAAATCAAGACAGTTCAATCCCTCCACCTGAAGCCGCACGGAGGACTGCAGCACTTGTAAAATGTTGTCATGGGTTCGTCCGCAGAACGAGTTTGAATTTGCATGAAATAGGCTCGCGTGTGAGAACATTTTGGGCAGTCCACGTCGGTCGCATCGACGTTTTCCCAAGCTGCCGATCCACCGAGGACATGGTCCACTTCTTTACACTTGGGGTATTGTTTGTTGCTGATCAGTTGCCGCACGTTGTAAATGTAGGGACAGGTGTTGCACGCAAAGCGGTAACACTTGGTGCCTTCTTCGATGAAAAGCATATTGGCACAAACCGGGCAAAACTTCATCGACATGGTGACGTCGCTACGTCGAAAAGGACAAGACGATTCGCAGCAATTGAAATTGAACGAGAGGAAATAGTTTTGAAACTGCAAACCAAAAAAAGAAAACGGTATTTAATCTACAACAAAAATCGAATGATTTCATTACATTGACATTGGAAACGGTAACCGTGTTTCATGATAGCTAGCTAGCTGATGATGATGACTACGAGTCATCCAATTACATTGTAGTGTTGTAATGAATGACCTTTGTCGGTTTTGTTGGAATTTGTTTTATCACCAGGTGATCAAAAATAAAAACACTTGGAAGTTCGACCTTACCTTTGTTTCAGGGTTCCATTCATTCAGCATCAGCTGGTTCCCATTGCAGCACGCGCAGCAGCAGCAGCAGCAGCACCACAAGTGCAGCAAGTGTCCATCAAGATGGCGGCTCTGCTTCGGACGTTGGCGAGTATCAGTCGAAAAAGTTGCGATTGCAGTGCTTCCCAAGGGTTTAAATCTCGCGAAGCAGTGCAGCTTCAACTGGTAAGACGATGGAAGTCAGCAACAGCCCAAACTGCAGCTCAGAAAAATGTCACCGAAGATGATACGACGACTCAAAGTAGTATACGCGTCAAGGGAAGTGAAACTCCTCTTCAGGTTGCAGTGAAGAAAGTGCAAAGGAAACCTTTTGCTAAGGAACTCTTCCTCGGGAGATTCGATAAGGTCTCCATATGTATGATTTCATTAATTTGAGAAAATATTAATTGATCAGCTCTGTCAGTAAATACCAATACAATCAATATGCAGTGTCATGTAAGCATTAATTTGTAGTTTAATAACAATCTGGTTTCGTAATACTTTGTTGTAGGATATGCTGATCTATCCTGAAGTATTGGATCCAGAGCGATTGGATACCCTCAATGAACTAATCCGACCCATTGAAAGTTTCTTCAACCAAAAAGGTACAGTAATAATAACATGTTACTGTTAGGCGCATAAAAATGATGACTCTGTGTTGAGTTGCAGCTGTTATGTAATCACGTATTTTCGATAGTACCGTACAGGGTATTATCTAAAATAACGTAGTACAAAATTCAATATCAACATTTTTGTAATGAATGAATGTATGTCAGTCAGTCTTAATAAAATGCACACATTCTCACCACAATGCGTCACATTAAATAAATAGCATGCGATCCCTGACTCCTTCAACTTGGCATAAATTCAATGTCATAAATTCAAGCATTTTATGGAAAACAAAAATTGATGCGTTGTTGTAAAAAAAATGTGTTGACGTGATAATCGGTCGTTGTTGATGACTTGCCTTCCTCTTCCAACTAGTAATAGACAAGCTAAGTTGTACGTCTACATTGGCTACAAGTGTTTTTAAACGATACTTATTATAATGCATCATCATAATAAGAAGGTGCAATTATTGTATTAGTTAGACACTGCTCTACAGTAACTAAATCATGAATAATGCTGTGATATTTTTAAATGGTGAACGACTTGTTACATTTAAATAAAAAATTTTTGGAATGTTTCCAAATTATGAAAAAATTTGGAAACGTTCATTAGTTATGTCTGGAAGCTCCTACAGTATACTTGAATACGGTCACTGTGCGAACATTAAAATTACATGTCTAAGAAATTGAAAACAGAGGATGTCAAAGCAGAATTGCAAACAAAAACTTAAGTATCCTTTCAAAACAGTGGATTCGAAGAAAATCGATCATGACGGTGAAGTTCCTGCAGAAGTTTTGGATGGTCTCAAAGAGTTAGGCTTGTTTGGCATGACGGTCCCGACGGAGTACGGTGGTCTCGGTCTCAATGCCACCGAGTATGGTCGTGTATGCGAATATTACATGTTGGACGGTGCCATCGGTACGATGCTGGTGGCGCATCAGTCCATTGGAACCAAGGTGAATTTGAAGTTGACAAGCAGAAAGTTGCTGTATCTATTTGTCAACTAGATATTAAAGTCTACTTTTTTGAAGGGTATTTTAATGGCTGGGACTGAAGCTCAGAAACAGAAATACCTATCGAAGCTAGCCCAAGGATCAGTGGCTGCTTTTTGTTTAACGGAACCTAGCTGGTGAGTGAGTGAGTGAGTGAGTTAGTTATTGAGCAACGTAGCCAATCGGTGACTGATGTCTATTTTTTTTATATTTTTTTTCCAGTGGTTCCGATGTAGCTAGTCTCAAATGTAAAGCAACCTTGTCCGACGATAAAAAAAATTATCTTTTGAATGGGACAAAAATTTACATCACCAACGGAGGTATTGCGGACGTTTTGACCGTTTTTGCCAAGACAGAAGATGATGTAAGCATTCTGTTGAATGGATCGGTGTTAACTTTTATGTCGTGTTGAAGGTGACGTTTGTATTTTAGACAGGTGCTGAAAAGATCACGGGTTTTATCGTTGAGCGTGATTTTGGAGGTATTACGAGTGGTCCACCCGAAGATAAGCTGGGCATCAAAGGATCCAATAGTGAGTGCGTTGTACATTGACTGACCTAAGATGAAGTTGCATCATTATTTTTAAAGCGAAGGCACTTTGTTTCAGCTTGTACCATTTACTTTGACAATGCACCAGTCCCGGTTGAAAATGTTCTCGGTGAACTCCATGGTGGATTTAAAGTAGAGTACCAAATTAAGTTTGCAGATTTTTAACAATTTTAAATGTGGGGTAATACACTAAAATTATGGGGTTTTTCAATAGCTTGCGTTAAGCATTCTTAACACTGGTCGCTATTCCATGGGTTCATCCATTTCTGCCGTGTTGAAACAAGTAACTAGTAAGTGAAACTTGGACACGTTGGTTGTAAGTTGTCATTGAGTGATTTAATGAAATTATTGGATGACTATTTGCAGATGTGGTTACTGATCATGCCATTAACCGGGTTCAGTTTGGAAAACCATTGAAGGACTACGACTTGGTTAAGGTGACAAAACCATTAATTGGTGTGATGTTACATTGGATTCATTCATTCATTCATTCTTCAATACAAATGCATGCTTTTTATACAGGAAAAGTTTGCCAAAATGGCATGCGACATTTACGCTATGGAAAGCATGGCGTACATGACTGCAGGTATTATCGATTCCAAAGAACAAACTGATTTTTCAGTGGAAGCTGCTATAGTGAAGGTGAATGCTTTATTTATTTAGTTGATGTATGCATCATCTCCAAGAGAGATACTGGAAACAATCTTGGACGATTATAATTATAACTTTGTATCTTGTGCTTTTTGTAGGTGTTTAGTTCGGAAGCGGGTTGGAGGCACACGAGCGAATGTCTTCAGATTCTTGGTGGCTTGGGTTACATGAAGTCCATGCCCGTTGAGAGGGCTCTACGAGACATTCGTATCACTTTAATTTTTGAGGTCAGTTGCTTTCTCAAGATTTAGATTTGAATTAAAATTAATCCGTTTCATCTTAAATCATGCTTCTCTGTGCTGCAGGGAGCTAATGAAATACTGCGATTGTTGATAGCTTTATCGGGTTGTCAGTATGCTGGGAAGGAACTGGCCGAGTCCGTCAGGTTAAGTGACTGACCTTTTTCTATACACCCATTGGTGGCCTAGGCATTTGCCTCGTCATGTTAATTAATGTATTGTTACTGTTTGTTGACCAACAGAAAACTCAGGAACCCGCTGTTGTTTCCTGGTTTCATCTTTAGCAAGCTATGGGAGAGGCGGAAACAAGCCATGGACTCGCCCACCTGCAATCTTAAGCTGAACGAACATCTCCATCCATCACTGCAGGTAGCCAACACTTTTCACCTTACCAAGCATGTGTTGTTGTTATTATTAATAATGCTGCCGATTCGTTCATTATAATCTTTAGAAACCTGCTGACTTGTTGGAGTATAGCGTCCTTCGTTTTCAATATGCTGTTGAAATATCACTCACTGCACATGCTAGGGTAAGTTCTATCGGTTTGTTGCTTTCTAATTTATAAAAGCGGTCATCAACATTCCTAGCTCGACCCAGCTCTTCTTACATCAAACATTATCAGCAACCAAGTTTGTTTGTTTTTATTTGCAGAAAATAATGGAAAAGCAACTTGTCTTGGAACGATTAGCCAACATTGCAATTGATGTCTATGCTATGACTGCATGCTTAAGCCGGGCTTCACGCTCCTACTGCATTGGACTTCCAAACTCGATGCACGAGGTACAAACCACACGCAATGATAGTCTAGTCTAGTATTAGTTACCATACGAGCCAATTTGTGGTTTAATTTTTATTCTTTAAAACAGGTCATGCTGGCCAACACCTTCTGCCACGATGCTGCTGTTCGTGTCAAGAAAAATGTTGAAGAGATTATACAAGGTAAAAAAAAAGAAGTTCATTCTTTCTCTTACAAGTCTAACCAATGTTCTTAAGTACCAACTTTTCAACCCTAGGTGAATACAACACCAATGACATGAACTATGTACATATTGCTGACGAGATGTTTAAAAACAAAGGCTATTGCGCTGCTCATCCATTGGAGAGGATGTGGCGTTAATTAGGCCAATTTTATCTAACATAAGCAAAAATAAACGAACCATAAAAAAAATAATAGAGGGATCTAAGTTTTTATTTTATCAATTGTACACGAGCTTAGAATTTCGTGCGGGGTCTTGAAGTTGTGAAGCGAGGTTTGTGGAGACGCTTGACAACTCGGCAGGGAAGTGGAAACTTGATCTTGCTATCCTGTAATACAAAATTCCAATATCAAAACGTTGGCTCAAATTCGAGTGTAAACAATGAAAAACTGTTCCCACTTGAAGTTCACTTTAGGTAAAATAGGTCTACGTAAAGGCGACAAGTAGCATTTAATTTCCGCATAATTTCTCGCCAAACGTAACTGTTCATATTACGCTTGGCTTAAGGGATGATGCAGGAGGTGATGTAACGCTACGTACGTGAAACTGTTTGACATGAGGACGCCTGCACTTGGACGCTGGGATTTCTTCCACCTTGATGATTTGGATGGAATGGGCACGCGCACGATGTCGAGCTCCCATGTCACGATCTGAGTGAAATTGCCATTGAAAAAATTATGAAACCCACCAAACAAATAAGACGAAAACCTGGCAAGCAACAACATTTGAACTTACAACACTGAGTAACGGCTCCAGCAACTTTCAAATCCCGGTACTCTCGGTACATATTATGGGTACCGCTACGTGATTCATATCGCAGCCAAATGCCAAAGTTCTTGATCTTTAGCGGTGTTGTTTCATACACCTACGAAAACAATATGTAAGTTACCAAGGGATAACCCAACAAACAAACAACCATCGAGGGTCTAACAAGCACCTCCTGGCAGCAAACGATTTCACCGGTGGTCTTCTTGATCTTCTTGAGTTGCTTGGCAAAGTACCAGAAACGAGACTTGGCTACGATTTTGTCCGGTGCGAAGATGCGCATACGATACAACGGAGGAATCTTCTCCTTTTTCGAGGGTAACTTGCGCCCAATCACCTTGAATTCCCGTAACTGAAATCGAAATGAGTAAGTTGTTGAAATCGATAGTTAAAAGAAAAAAACTCGATCATCCGAAATTGGTGCTTTCTCGACACGTGTAACTTAAGACAGGTGGGCCTATTTAAAATGATTTTTAACGCCCGTTTAAACAAGTATTTGATATCTGCACTAGTTCAAGATGTACTACTCCATAGAGCAACGAGTAGACATAAACAAATACGAGTGCAAGTTTACAACTAGCGAAATAAATTACATTTTCCTTTTAACCCTTTTTTTCTTCAGACAATAACCTTACAATATGGCGGATAGAAAAGGCCGCGTGTCTTACACATCATCGGCATAAAGCATCGCGTTCAATTCTCAATTGATTATAACTAGCTGATGACAGAATGAAGGGTAATGGAGTTTTATACATATCATAAATTAATAGTTCGGCTTGGAAATATCGAAATTATAAGATGAATTGTGTGCCACACTTACAGCGCCCTTCGCCTTCATCTTGCAAATAATGGATCCGAAAGAACTTTATGACCGGCCACGCCACGAGGAGGAGGAGAAATTGTGGAAGCGATAAAATGTTTTCTTCCAATCAGGAAGCTCCAATGTCGAAACTGTGGATCGGATTTTGCGCGTGCGTAATGCTGGTTTATTTGCTATGTGGTGTGCTCAAATCCTTTCCTTAACGCCATCCTACCATTGGCTATCGTGGTATCCGTTATGAAGGTTTTAGACCATTCACAATGATGATTCGTGTTGTTATTTAATCAACTTTAAAAAAAAAAAAAAAAGATAAACGCATGCGCCATTGCTTATTGTTACAGCGTGTAAATAATGTGTTGTTTGACCAATGAGAAGTGGTGTCATAAAATTGAATCGTTTGTATAAGAATATAAACGTACTTTTCATTGGATGATAGCGGTCGAGTTGACCTTTAGCGCTAAATACAGTTCTAGGTTTTCAAGAGAGAGGACGCAACTTGTCCGAGTTGCAACTTCGCATGCATAGATTACGATGGCATAGGCTAGGCATGCTTGTAGTAAACGAAATGCTCATTTTGGCATGGTAATCAAGTAGAAAAACGTGGCAAACAAAATTGTAAAAAAAAAATGACCAGCAATAAGTTGAACTTGGGCTAGTTGTTCGCTCGTTCATCCGTAAGATGCCAGATCCACCTTTACAGGTAAAATATTCCCGTGTGAGGAGTCCAAAAAAATGAACGACAACTGATGAAACCCTCCAACTTCTCTGAGTGGGGGACATGTGTTTGGTCGTCGTTGGGGTCATTTGTTAGGGTTTTGGTTATCTTGGTGACAAATCACACATGATCATGCGAAACATACGCATTGTGTACAAGGTTGTGTGTTCGAGCTTGAGTCATTCTATAATTTTATTTGATGATTTTTATTTTACTACGTTGTAATTTAGGCAGCTGTTGAATGTGGTTCATGCTAATAGTGTGACAAAAAAATGATACGTATTTATGACATGATAACTATGTCATTAATACATAGATTTGCTGGGAACTTAAAACTGTAATCGAATTATTAACAATAATAAATAGTACCTCACTTTATGGTTTGTTGATATACAGTACAGTAGTTGTGCCGTACTCGTTTGTGTTTGGGTTGCTTTCATCAGGTACATACATACAATTGTCACCTCTTTCTTTACCTTTCGGCTGGGGTCTGAAACTTAGCCTTAAAATAGAAGCAGGGTGGGGGTGTTTCATTTAGGCTGACTATGCCTTTGATTAATTTCGTATCATGGGTTTTAATTAAACTAACGTTAATATTGTTTTTCAGCTAAGATAGTACAGTCCTCTCACTCGTCATGGACAAACAAGCATTGGCTGGGTTAAGCCCTACGGCAGACGCTCATTCGCATGCTCGGGTAAGATTTTAATTGCAATCGGGTAAGATTGATTGTACGAGGGAGGTCACACTCTTGATAGTTACTGTAGTTAACTCTTGTTTTGACGGCTTTTAATTCAGGCCTTGGAATATTTTGAAAAGCTGAAGAACTCGGATGCAGGGTGGCAACTCTGTATCAACACGCTGACATCTGGCGTGTATCGGTGCGTTGGGTTCGACGTTTCACCAAGTTGCTCGACTTTGTTGATCGAGCTCAAGTTAATCATTTTTCTGTTTGTTTTTGCAGGAAAGACAACTACATTATGTTTTTCTGTTTTCAAGTGTTGGAACATTACATTAGAAATCGGTTGGTGTCCTTCAAATCTTCAAATGGTGGTAATCTTGTTATATTTTATTTCTTATACTTCATCGTGACATTTGTATTTGGCAGGTACCGAGACGCTGATGTTAGCCAGCAACAATTTTTACGTAAATTTCTTTCCGACTGGATTCATATTAAGGTAAATTGTAACAGCGATAATATCACTCAGATTTGGAGCGATGATGTCACTCAATTTGTCTTTTTTTCTGGTAGACTTGTCTGGCCAGCATTGAAAAAACTTTCCTTAAAAACAAGGCTGCTCAAGTGTTTTCTTTGGTTTTCGTCAACGATTACCCTCATCGTTGGCCAACCTTTTTCCCCGATCTTTTGCAAACTCTGAAATTGGGTCATACTGCTGTTGATTTTTATTTGCGTATACTTCTCGCTATTGATGGTGAAGTTGTGGACAGAGAAAACATTAATACATTGCAAGTAAGTAGAGATGAAATAAAATAACGGAAATAATTCCTCCTTTAATTTTTAGGTGAACCAAAATTATTTATTATTTTATTTTATTTTTAAGGACCAGGAACGCAATTCAATGATTAAAGACACAATGCGCGATCAGTGCATAACGGAACTCGTTGATTCTTGGTATCAGATCATTGTAAGGTTTATTTTTGTGAAACATTATTTTTTAACTTGTACCTGTGTTACACAATGATGTTGTTTCTTTTACCCAATGGACAGACAAACTACGAGACCATCAACCCAAGAATAACGTGCCAATGTTTGGAAGTGATTGGTGTTTACATTTCTTGGATTGACATTAATCTGGTTGCTAACGACCAGTTTGCAACCGTGTTCGTCCGATTCCTTTCCAAAGAACTTTTGCGCGAGAGTGCGTGCGAGTGTATTCTCGACGTGATCAGCAAAGGAATGGATCCTGTTAGCAAAACCAAACTCGTTGAATTATTTATCTCACTTTTGGAAAATGCGGGAGTGCTGGTAGCGGATGAGGTGAGTTTGAAATTGAACCACGCCTAACATAATTTTAAGTTTTTGAATTAGCAGCTTAATTCCAAGGTGATTGCATTTGCAGAATGATGATTCAGAATTCACCGTTAAATTAGCGAAACTTTTAAATGGCATTGGAACTGTTCTTGTGCTGAGTTGGAACAAGTAAGCTACCCTACCTAATGGACTCGCTCTATCATCATCATCATCATCGCAGTAATGGCTGCTGCGACTCAACGCGCTTCTTTATTTTACTTTTCAGGTTGACCAAATCGGGAGATGTCGTGAATGCAGCCGTCACGCTGCAATCGATCGAAAGCAAGCTACCGCTTTTGCTGAAGTTTCTAAACAGTGTGTACGATGATGTATCTCAGGCTATCATCGAATTCACTCGTGATTACATCCAGCTCTTGAAACAATTGCCCATCATGAACCAGGCTCAGTTGGCCAACATGGAGGTAACCACTCTGAACTTGTCTTAAGACGTTACTTATTGTTTCAGTACTCGTAGACTAAAACTTGTTTCTTGTAGGCCTTGCTATTTGTGGTGATGAACAAACACAAGTACGATGAGAGTTATAATTTCGAACACGAGGTAAAAACACTTACCTTTTGAAATTTGGCGAAATCAATTTATAAGTTTTATATCAAATTTTGTAAGATTATTTACATATTTCTTAGGGTGAAGATGAAGGACTCTTCATGCGATATAGAAAACAGTTGAAAGTTGTGTTTGACAACTTGGCTCAGTTGGTAAACAAATTGGATACTAACTAGGATTTTTAATTTTGTTAAAAAAATCCACTTGTGTTTATGAATTGTTATATTTTAGGATTCGCAGATAGTTTTGAAACGGGTACAGGAGTATGTGACCAAAACACTACAGCAATGGCAAGTGATGCCATTTCAAGACGTTGAAGCAGCTATCTATTTTCTTTATATACTAGGAGAAGCAATACCTGTAAGTCGTTTTTTATTGTGATAAGTTTTGTTTTTTTGGTGTTAAGTTTGCAACAAGAAAATTTCTAACGGTACAACATTCTCAAGGTGTCTCATGGCAACCATTTCTCGGGGTCCGATGCTAAAGTCACGGCCATGAATGAGATGATGACGTTGGTAAGTAGTTTTCCTCGTACATTGATAATTGGAGTAGTTTATTTTTTTGTACTATCACTGTTTACTTTGTACAACTAGTTGGTCACTTCGGGTGTCTCGTGCCATTCCCACATCTCTGTCATTTTGGAGTATTTTGAAACTATCGTACGATACGAAAAGTTTTTTAACCAAGAACCGCAATATATTCCTGATGTTCTGGTAAATTTGCATTTTTAAAAATTCTTTCAATGAATACAATGATAAAAAGACTCTTTTTACGAATCTAAGGTGGTGTTTATGGATCAGCGTGGCTTGCACCACAGTAATCCTAAAGTATGCAGCCGTGTTGCCTATTTGTTCTCGAGGTTCATCAAGTGTTTAAAGTACGTATCGTGCGTTTGATTATGCCAACACTTGAAATGCCGTAGAGAATAAAATCATAAAATAGTTTTCATTTTTTTTTTTTCAGAGCTCACATGCAAAACTACACGGAAGATATTCTTACACGTTTACAAGATCATCTCGTTCTTGCTCCGCATGATAATGGAATGGCAACGAGCATGCTGACGTTGGAAGATCAGTTGTATTTATTCGAAACAGCTGCTGTTCTTGTCGTTTGCAGTCAATTTGAACAGCAAGTAAGTAGTACTTTTCTTCCGACTATCCTTTGAACAGGTCTTTCTTCGTGGTTCTGATTGGTCATATTTTATTTTGTCAAAGCGGAAACAGCGTCTGATGAAGGAGCTATTGTCACCTGTGATTGTCAAGTACGACCATTTGCTGAAACAGTTTGCAGTTGAAATGGACAAAGATCGACAAGAACTCTTAGCTAAATGCCTGGCTCATGCTATTGCGGTGACTAGGTAGGAAACCAGTCGTCGTGCATAATTTCATAGCCAAGGACGGCCTTTGAAGGTTTCCATGTTGAATTTCAGTCGTACGAGCAAAGCCTTCTCCAACCAGCAGACCATGAAATCGTGTGGATGCGTTCAAATCTACTTGGAAGCTTTACAAGTTTTTCTTCCAGTTTTACAGGTAAATTAATTAATTAATTCGTACATACATCAAAAGTGAAATTGGAGCAGCACGTTAATGGGTTGTATCGAACAGGTTCCGTACCAGCAAGACATTCTTCAAGTGGCCGTTCGCCAGTTTCTTCATCGTATGGTCGTGTGTTTGGAAGAAGAACTGTTGCCTTACATTCCGTCAGCTTCGGAATATCTATTGAAGAAAACGGATATCCGTAGCGTCCAGGAATTCATTCCTCTCATCAATCAAATCATCACCAAGTTTAAGGTATGCGTCGGCATGGTTCGCATGCCGATGAGAACCAATGTCGACTAGTTAAGAATTTGCTAACTTAGGTATGCAGCTTTCTTGGGTGTTTCAGAAGGAGATCGTACCATTTCTTCAGACCGTTTTCATGCCCATCGTTAATGTCATTTTCGAAGCGCTGGCTGTTCCCATTGATGAACGTGATCAACAAGCAGCGCAGGAGAAGAAATCGCTCCAGCGCAATTATTTCACGTTCATCGCTGCCATTGTCACTAATGGTATCACCGATGTCATTGCATCTCAAGGTGAGATGGCATTTCTAATTAGCCGGTTTGATTGCTGGTGCGTACATTGTACAAGTGGTTTTTGATTTTTCTTAAAAGATACGAACGATGTGCATCGAGTGCTGTTGACTGTGATTCAAGGAGCAGTTCATATTCCAGATCCAGTGGTAGGGTGGATTGTAGTTTCAAACTATGTATTTCGTTATTTTACAACAGGAAGGAATGCTCATGAAAACGGTTATTTATTCTTATAGGCACAGAAAACATGCTTTAGTGTTCTTCGGAAACTGGTCGATTTGTGGGGTAAATTGTTATAAAAATTTTTTTCGCACTATGCTGTGCATTTCTTAAAAGAATAATAATCCTATCCTATGTTTTTTTATTTTAAATAGGAGGCAAGGATGGACTGCCTGGATTTGAAGAATTTATGTACAAAAATATAGTTCCTGCTTGCTTCATGGCTCCATTGAAAGATACTTTTGATTTGGCCGATGCGCAGAGCATTCAGGTAATAACAAAAGATCACTAGGCCTCATAACTCAACCTCTTCAATCTGCTACTGCTGCTGCAGAATTAGGAACATTGGCTTTGTACCATTTTAAACAAAACTCAAGATAATTATCGAGTGCACGTACGTGACAGTGGACCATGTTAGCATTTCAATTTTAAGCGAAAATACTGCAAACTCCGAGATGCGTCCTATTAGATATACGTCATCTGACAACTTCAACACGTTGCTTAATTAAAGAGGGTAGACAACTTGTACTTGTAACTTGAAGAAACATTGACTTGATTTAAAAATTTCCTGGTTTTATTTCAGGCACTGTCTGAAAGTGCGCTCTGTCTCAAAATGGTCCTGGATAAAAGAGTGAGTGAAATTTTTTTAAGTGATATAAGTTTTGAATTGGTGAATGTGCTGTAAGTCATTAGTGGTTGTTTCTTTCACTGCATTGCTTTAGGGTGACGAACTGATTTGCTATCTTCAAACTGAATATTTGCCTACGCTGGATGTATCTCCACAACTTGTTCAAGAATATTGCCAGGCTCTAAACTCGGACACAAAAGTGTTCAAGACATACGTCAAAGTAAGTAGTGGATCAACCCGACTTTTTATACAAAGTGGTTTGATCCACTTAGTGGTGTTTAATTGTTTTGCTTTTATTTTCCAGTTGTTTTTCCAGAGAGCCAAGTCATGATAATGGGTTTACTAAAATAAAAGGAATTTTATTCAAGGAGGTTTATTTCTATACCCGACAAGACAGTTTTGCAAAGAACTAAGCAAAATTTAAAATAGACTAATCAGGTGAGACTGTACAGCTATCGAAAATATGTACATATTTATTGTAACAGTATTTCAACATCATTGCTTTTTTGCATTTTTTGTGATTTGACAATGTCATTCCAATTGACAATTTATTTGTGAACGGAATGCATATGTGCATTTGTTAAACTGCTCATAGGTTCATTTGTTTATTCCGCTATGAGCTACTGTATTGGCAATAAAGTTTGCCAACCACTTGAAATCAATTAAAAATAATTTAATGGTGAAAACCTGTAGTAGTTGTTGTTGTTGTTTGTTCATATCAAGAAATAATGGGTGTGCCTCCCTCCACTTGGCGTTATTCTAGGTTGCCTGATAGTTTAAAAGCATTGCATTGTTCTCTTTTAAGTTGTAAGTTTTTGCAGTGGCGTGGTTCGGGGATGAAAATGTTCAACTTCCCAAAATGGATGTTTCAAGCTTTCAGCAAGCAATGCCTTGCTTTAACGAGAAAAAAAATTTCAAAGTGTATGTTGGTGAATTCATATTTGCATGAAACTGCATGTTTCCCCCCCCCCCTCCTCAGGAAAACGCTCAAGTCATCAAAGTTTTTGCACCTACGGAAATGTGCCTCTGCTGCATTGTAATCTACTCTATAATTAAAAACCAATTAATTTTGGCATGTTATAATGTGAAATAGGGTAATTAATTAATTAATTAATTATAGGCATACCTAAGTTAATAGACTAGGAGAATTTTTATTGAAAAATGTTTGTTTTTCAATACAAGCCATTTCTATTTTGAAAATAGTAAAAAATTATTGCATTTTCGAACAAGTTTCGGAAGAATTACTTCCTTCTTCAGCGAATGAGTGGTCATTTACTTAATAAACTAGGTATGTGCTGCTGTCACTTGAAAGAACAGGTCAATGTGTTAAGAGGTGGAGTATTTTATTATCTTGTGTCAAAACTTGGAATTTGCTTTATCTAAACTGAGTGAATTATGTTTATTTAAAACGACTAGCTATCTTTTATTTAATGGATGGAATCCTGCGTGTATTGTAAGTCCATCTGCAATGTGTTTCTTGTTAAACCATAACGAAGCCATTGATTGGTTCCTCGATTCCCATCAGATTCTCATCGACCAATCAGAAGTTTTGTCTCGAAACTTGTAGACGCTCCGTTTGTTTACCCGGGAACTTTGATGATGGCCACTTCTCGAGTTCGGCTGTAGAATCATAGTCTTGTAGGCTATGGTAGAATCAACACTTTTCTTTGGCTTAATCGATTGATTCGAATAAAGTTACCAAGCAATCCACTAAAGGATCGATACGAACATGTCACAGTGATAACGGTAAGTTGGCATCTTTTTAGCATAATAACTAGCTGTAATGGAATCTGTACTACACTATTCCGCACTTTGTGACGAATGAATTGTAGGATTTCTGATGTAGAAATACACCATTCTTTACAGAAGATCCCGTACACCAAAAAGCACGTTAGAATTTTGAGAGGTTCAAATTTATTAACAAATAAAAAACATCTCTTTAGTGAGTTCCACTTATACAGCGGCGAAAGACCTGATGAGCTGATGAGCGCATTATGCCGAAGAAAGAGTGAAACAAGCGTTGCACATAATAATTAATAAGGAAAAGCGCTGTGTTAGTGCCAAAAAGTGACTATTGCTGTGTACGCAAACGTCCCATGATACAGCCTTTGAGCAAACTGTATCATGTCGCTAGTTGACCACGGCTGAAATGAATTCGATGGGTGTAAAATAATAAAAAATTTATTTTCAGAACATGTCATCTGTTAACTTAACATTAAATCGCTAAATCATTACAAACGGGTTTTCTCAGTGATTATAAAAACGTAACAAGTGAGTGTTTAATTAAACAATCTCAAAACTCAACTTCTAAATTGTCTCAATTAGAATTAATTAAATAAATACAAACATTGTGACAGTAGAACTCCATTTTGCATGATGCACATTTGACACAGCTGCATTTATTACCAAATGGCTCATAGTTGACATTAAAAAAATAAGGAAGGTTCTACTGCGTAGTATTTGAGTAATCTGTTTTGACTCGACGAGTCGGGCTGATGCACGTAACAAATATTTGATTCACTGGTATGTGATGTGTACCAAAATAAACTAGTATGCGAAGTAGGTTTGAAAGTTTAATTATAGTTTGGTATCTTCCGTTTCAAAATGAGGCTTTGGTGGAAGCGGTGGCGGTTGATCCAATGGCACCACCCAGCCTTCGTCCGCTAAAGAAATGACGTGCATACCGTTTCCATTGAAGTAGGGTGGATAGCCCGCTTTTTCCATCATGTGAGGTTCGTCGTTTTGTATATCGCGGTCACTGTTTAGATCACCAACTTCTCTGTTCATCTTCATGTCTTGTTTCAATTTATTCTGCAAACAAGTCACGTTAATCTTTGCCATCGATCATTAATGCCCCCCACGAATGACAAAACCCATTAATTTGTATTACCTTGTCATCGTATTCACCTCGATCCCATCGTCGGGAACTTCGACAACGTATGCAGATGAGCGTGATGATGATGACGAGGATGCAAAACACGGCAACACCGAGCAAAGAAATGATGATGATGGCATGTCGTACGAAAAAGGGACGTACCACTTTGACAAGAATTATCCCTTTGGTGATTTGAGTTACATTCAATCCCATCTAAAAGGACAAAGGATTAACAAAAACACTTCACTTGATGCAAACTTCATCACTAATGCCAACTCATATCTTCATCTCACCGCCTCTTCCAATCTCATCTTGTTAACGTTGAGTGCATCTACAATTTTGTTTGCAGATACTATCGTGTAGGATTCTAGAAAAACAGAATAAGTTTAAGCTCGGGTAATTGACTTACAGTACATGGGACCAATTTAAAATAATAAATGTATTCTTTTACAGATGCGCAACGAATGAGAGTTTACCTGCTGAACTATTGCTGATGAAAAACGCAACGTAAATTGTCCTGTTTTCAGCCACCGGTGACGGACTGATGTAGACCAAGTCGTCCGGACTCAACCAACTGGTAAGTTCCTTTTTCGGTTCATCCATTTGCAGCTCGTATTCGTAGTCTTGCTATGTATGTATGTATGTGGATACCAATTGTTAATCTAGTTATGCCGCTGGCTTGACTCAAAAGGATACGGCAAAGCTAAACTTACTGCGTTTGCTTGATTGTTTTCTTCCGCATTGATTAGACTGGTGACCGCAGTTCTGAATTTACGATTCCGGTCATTGCTCCAAAAGACGTCCTGCATAAGATAACATTTGTTTAGAGTAGTTTCAATTTTTTTTTCAAAAGAGTTGTATCGGTGATTTACCATTTTTTGTTCTGGAGGTACGGAAAAAATGACTGTGACAGCATTGTCGTTTTCTTCCTTGGCAAGATTTTCGTGATACTTGTACGGTTCTAGTTCTCGTTGCTATGGAGGGGAAGTCATGAAGTCACTTTCACGCAATGAAAGCGTGTGCGAGTTTGAACATTTTTCACTTACTGTACTGGCAACTGCTTCGGTCGTCGTTACATTTTCAACTGAAGTAATAATGAAAATTGGATCGTCGGTAATGTTTAACATAGGCGACTCTGTCGTTGTCTGCAGCACACGAAATGTATGTTGTAGTGTATAAAGAAACAAAAGTGAGTCTTAAAATAAAAATGTCTACATTGATATACAATAAGATACCATCATTGTCGTCATTTCAGGAGTTGTTGTCATTGGCATTTCAGTTGTTGTTTGTTCAAGTAGATCTAGAATAAGAGAGAATTTCATAAAAACGTATCTTATCTTATGATGGAGAAAATTTTTACCTGGTGTTTTTGTTTGAATGAAAGTAACATTTCGTACCTGTTGTTTCCACTTCTGAAACCGTGAAAAACCATTTTGTGGTTGTGGTTTCTTCTTCTTCTTCTTCTTCTTCAGTTGTCATTGCTGGCTTCATGGTTGTTGGTGGCTTTTCAGTTGTTGATGTCTACAAGTGAATCAGACGAACACATCTATAGTGTTCGTTAATTGACATTAAAAAGCTTGTGAATTTACCAGTTGAGTTGTGGTGGTGTCTTCTTCGGATACAAAAATCCCAGTTTGTTCAGATTCAAATTCTTCCGATGCGGTTGCTAAAAACATTTTGTTTTTGTGTTGATGCTTGTTCAACATCATCAAATTCTTATAATAAAAAATATTTTTTAACCATGCGTGCTGTCCTCCTGTGTCGTATCGGAGTCCGTTTCTTCATACTCTGTTGAGTACTGAAATGTACTTTTTTGTTAGGCAATGCAATTATTATCAATCCTTTTCGTTTCAATGCTATCTATCAGGATGTATCATAAAGTGCTAGGTGACCATATTATGGGTTATGTAGTATGCCGTTTGGTCACCAATTTCTCTTCACAATGAATTAAGTTAAACTTTTTATTTATTTCTTTTTGTTTTCTTTTTTTTTTTGTTTGTTCATGTTATGACTACATACTGTACATGTGTGAAAATATCTAGTTATCATGTTATTTTTGTCCTCTCTTTTATTTGTTTAATTGTGAAGGAAATAAACAGATTAAAAAAAATCATAACGAAGAAATAACGAAATGATATAGACGCACGCACATCATGTACAGTGTATGTATGTATGTTAGTGTAAAAGTAGACCCCTTTTTTCATTTTTCTACATACTGTACTCGTCTAATGCCTGAAAACAGTTAATGGAACGTGTGATCAACTTGTCGATATTTCGCTCCACTTTTGTGCAACCATTTCAAGACCACCTTTGCACAGCCTCATTGCTTGGGAATCGTTGTTCTCCAATATCGTTTATCATCTCTTTGTTATCGAACAAGTGGTATCTAGCACTTTTTCGGCAAAATGACAAACGAAATTCAAGAACAACGATTCCAAACAAACGATACTGTCTGAAATGGTTGCACAAAACTGAAGCGAATTTGTCAGGGGGGAAGGAGTAGTGGGAAAATGAATAAAGGAAAGGGGGCACCTACCGTCCGTACCTTTACACTAACATACATGATGTGCGTCTATCCGTATCATTTTTATTATTCCCGAGTGGAACTTATTTTTTGATACATCCTTAAACATACTCACTATAGGAATTTCACCAAAGGTGGTAGACGAACGCTTGAAATCGCTGGTACGGAAGAGGCTGCCTGGAATAGAAAAATAAATTTAGACGTTTCCATATAGTGATAGATAGATAGATAGATAGATAGATAGATAGATGGGTTTTGGTATTGTTACTCCCTTACTAGTCACGTCATTGGAAGTGAGGAACGACGTGGTGTGTTCGTTCTTGGTCGATGGTTGTTCCGAAACTTGCTGGAATGTACTACTTGCTCGATGGCGAGTGGAATGTGACATGGTGGTATGTTTTCCTATTTCTGGTATCAAGTTGTTTTCTGACGATGTGATGGTTTCTATCGCCGATGGACTAGTAACGGATTCTTCTTCCGGTACATGTTCAGTAGACGATGGATGGTCGATGGGTGAGGTTTGTAACTTTGAAGAACGTTGAGAATCCTCGGACGATTGAGAATCCATCGTTGATCCATCATAATTTTCCGTGGACGAGTCTTTGGTGGTTTTGAAAGAATCTGTTATGTTATCTTTGGTAGAGGAAACATGCTCGGGAGTATTATTGGTGATGCTGATAGCTTCAGTACTTTTATCCCAAGTGGTCTTGATGAAAGACTCTTGCGATGTACTAGAAAAGTCGATGGCATCGATAGATTCTTTAGGTATCGAGGCCGATAGCGTGGTACTAATTTTTTGGCTATCAACGTCCGTGGTACGATCGGTACTGAAAGACTCCACTGGTAGTGTGGAGATGTCGACCGAGTTTTCGCCCGACGACGTGAGACTCTCCAACGGAACGGGTCTATCGTCGATGACGGTCGTAACTTGTGGAATCGATGATTCCGCATTCGAGATGGGTGCTCTCGGTGATGGCGTGTCAATCCTGGTTATCTCGGTGGTTACGAGATTTTTGTTCGAAGGATGTCGAGCTGTCGTTGTTGTCTCCGGTAACTTAAGAAAATATCTATGAATTGGCATATCAGGAAAAAGCGATGACAAAAAAATTAAAGCATTGCTTACCAATAGTTCATTGGATTGACATTCTGCCGACCTTATTCTGAACGCTATTAAGGCTAAAAATGAACGAAAAAAAACTTAAATTATTCAAACCTTGTTTTATTTTAGGCGTGTTTAGAATGATTTTTGCAGGCTTATTTATGGACGCGATATTAGCGTTGACAAACAACCCCATACCGTAGAAATGCTCCAGTTTACCAATGCATACATACAAGTACAGTATGTGGTTATCATATATTTTTAGTCTTTCAAGTCGACTATTTTGTCAGACTTTGCATTCCTGGTTAAATATCATTCATCACCATGCCCCATTATGGCCATCCCATCCCATGTCATTTTTTGAGACCATCTAAAAACAAACTAGCTACTATTGAAACTACCCTTGAAAAAATAATTTATTTTTTTTGTATGTCTCTTTTGTCATTATGATTTCTTGACTTTCTTTTTGTATTTCTATTTCTTGAGAGTCGTTTACCTTAGGTGTTAGTAGCATTGGCTCAAAATAGTTCTCTCCCCTTTGAATTGATGATGCATTTATTTTAAGACAATTTTCGTTTGCCAAGTCTGTTGAAGACCTTGGATAATTAGTAAAAGTTGCTGGAAGCTCTTGTAATATACTACAACTACAGCTTTTTCTTTTGCTTTTGTTTTGATTCATGTCACATGTAGGATAGATAAATAGACTTACTGTACTGTACACAGCCTACCCTACCCTACCCTACATGTTCCCTATCTCCAAGTGGTTGTACATGTGCAGTGCAGTGGTGTCGAAATTCAGACTTGCTCTTATCTTTACTTTAGCCCCTCTTGTTTCTTTTAACACCCCTAGATTATTTCAACCTCTTTTTTTCTTTTTTAATTTTAAACTAAAAGGGTTTTTAGACCCCACACGAAGGCTGTGGCTGGGGTTTCTTCTATTTTATTTTATTTTCGTTTCTAGATTTGAAGATTCTTTAAATTAGAAAAAAAACAAAACAACCCTATTAATCGGTATACAGGGGGTGGTCATGCGCCCCCCCCCCTCCGAGTAAAGATTACTCGACCTAAAAATAGTTGATAAAATTCCAGAAAGTTTTTGACAAAGTTTTCCAAACCAAATCAAAAATTTGAATTTTTTTATATTAATACGTATCGATGAAAGATGCATTTACATTAATTAGATATCGATGATTCCTTTTATGTGATCCCCTCCAAAGTGGAGGTCTGATTTTCCTCTGTTCATGCAACGTGCATTTTTAGCCAACATTTTGTCAAAAGGTGTTTTTCGATTTATTTCACTAAACTATAACGTATCCATCCGTTATTTGTCTTTTACTCCGAATTCTGACTTTTGAAGCACCTAGTTTATATTATCGAGAATCGATAGTTTGATATTAATTGATCGATAAGAAAAATCTTCCACCTAATGGACACCTGCACTTTGTGTTCGAAAAGACAGAAACATTGAACTTTTAGTTGATAAAACGATATCTTGTCAACTTTGTACCGATCCAACCAAAGTGATTGTTGAATTACTACTTTGAAACTTAATTTCAACCTGACATTTTAATTATTTACACTATCAGTTGAGAAATAAACAGCTTCCATTTTGGTCACATTGGCACGTTCACCTGAATAAACAACCGAGTTGAGAATCAAGTACGGTACCCCGAGTGAGATGACTATTTACATACGTACTGTGATTCCGTCTCGGGGAGATACGCATAACGTATTGTTTATAGTTGAAAATGGAACATCTTGGGAGGGGAGGGGGATTTGAAAGGTCGGTCCTTTTGGGGGGAAGGGATAGAACATCAAAGTAAGCGAAGAAGGAGTGAAAAGGGGACCTTTTTATCGAATCTAAACAGAGGGTGGGAAGTGCTGGATGACGTGGATTAATTGGTAAAGGTCGACGACGAGTGCACGTGAAGGGTGTTTCCTCGGATGACCCGTAATAAATAAACCCCCAGATTGAATTTCCGAGCAGGCATTTGTTTTTGCCATATGTTTGTACGATTGCTAATCACTAAGCACGTAGGCGGTGGTTGACTTAATGTTTATTCGTTTATTTAGTTAAAAGTGACATTTTTCGACTTTTGATCCGATTTAATGCTGGTAATAACCGTTTTATCTACTTGCCAAAGTTTATCACTATTCACGAAGATTCATCTAGCTTGAACAATGTTTAGTTTAGAAGACTATTACTACACACACTTCAAGAATTAGGTGCACGCACGCACTCAACGAGATCACTTGTTAATCGTCCAAAAAGCGCGTTATAAGGAGGGTGGTGGACGTTAAGCGAGGATCATCTGTGCTAAACGTTCTGTCGAAAGGCAAGCGCCTTTTCGTCGTTGTATTGAGTGCGTGCGTCACTAACAACAACAGAGTGGAGTAACCGGACACTTAGAGTGCTAAGCAGCGGGTCCAAAACTTAAGTCAACTGTCGAGTCAGTAAGACGGACGTGGGCGGGACAATGATCACCTTTCATTCTCAGTTTTCTCTCCGAAAACAGTCCTCGAGACGTGCCATTTTTCACGAGAGTGGGGCAAGCCATAAATCCATCGTTAGTTTTTGGAATTTGGTAAAAGAGACCATTGAAAGGCGAGAAGTCTGAAGACAGACGCCCATTCTTCCCGCTTTTGACCCAAAGGTCTGAAAGGGTTCTTCTCTTTCTAAACTTAGCCATCCGAGTTGAGTTAGACTCGAGTACGGTACTAAAAAGCAGTCTCAGTTAAAACTTAATATTTGTAATATAATTATTATTTTTTCGAACGAACTAGTTGGTTTTGTAGTTAGGCCTATTATTGGATGGAATCTAGTTTCACCGGACGCGTCAACAACCCATTAGAGAATGTAAACAACCGCTAGACTAGTGTTCAAAGGGTGATTAACGTCATTGCCATGTAATGAATGGCATTTGGACTAGGATCGAATAGAAAACAAAATTGGGGTCGAGAATAATGAAATTGAAATACATAGCCAAAAACAAGAAAAAGAAACAACCTACTGGTCACGAGAAGAATTGCAATTGTTTGGCAAAGAAAAGAAACAAAGTTGAGAATGTTTAAAATTTGACTTTGAAATTTAGGCAGGCGGCATAGAGTATTAAGTCCATGGATTTGACTTTATTAGTGTAAGGTAGGTGGACCATCAACATCAACCCGCTGGAACCCCATCGGATGAGTTAATCACTCATCCTACCAGACCAGTCAGTCTCAGTCACCATAGGGTCGTAATATCTATAAAGCATTGTGTACGCACGCCTTATATTATTTATTCAAGGATGCGATAAGGCCACGTGACCGCATTCCCTGCACACGTGCCAAAAAGCGATCAAATTCGGAATCGATTTTAGTCATGTATTATAAGTGAAGCCAGTCGTCAGTTTGACGTCGTCGACCGAATCGTTCGTCCCACAACAGGATTTCATTTCACCTTGATTGTTTACACGCGTGTCGATTCTTAAATCTGAAGTGTTGCTTCGAAACATATTTCCGTTCATTAAGAAGATGCAAGCAACTCTTTCCACTCTTCTTTAGTAACAATGATATATATACAAAAATAAAATATGGCTTTATATATAAATGTAAAAGAGATGCGAATTTCAGAAAAGGATATTTTCTATTAAATCTTTGCCTGTTTGAGGACAGGCTACGATTTAATTTGAAATTTAGTCAAGTTTTAAATTTGGCGTCCACTTTTATTATTCTAGAAACGCCACTTAACTTCCTAAATGACTTTCATCGAGAAAAAAAATAATAAAAATAGGACACCGAAATATTCGTTTAAATTATTTCACTCAAAGATAAAGTTAAGCTTCGTGTTGACATTTCTCACTTCACAAGCCTCGTGCTTGTTTTTTAACAAGTTGTTAATAATAACACCATTAAATAGAAGCTTACCTTGGAACATCCAAAAAAGTAGCGCACCGTTTTTACACTTCATCTTCAACTTGAAAGTGTCACAGGGTACAGTTGAAAACTTTTTTTTTCTTCGTCCACTCTACATCACCGTCGAGAAACTATAGAGTATCCTTGAGGACTGAATCCTCAATATTAATAATAGTCGAATTTCTAGTTTAGTCAGTCAGTCAGTCAGTCGGAGTGCCTCTTAGCCATCTTAGTGCATCTTGGATGGGCCGTGCCTCGCTCGCTCGCAAGTGAATGGGACAGCTAGCTTGGTTCGGTGGTTGAGTGTTTTGGCGAGCCACAGCTGGTTTCTATCTCGGCACCAGAGGCCACGATAGAGATGGTGGTGGTGGTGATGGTGATAGAAATAGTTGGAGTCTATTACGTACTATACTGCTTGGTTGAAAATGACACTTCCTTGCAGATCCTCCGCTTCTTCCTGGTGGGGTCTTTTCTTTTTCCACTTTTTATTTATTTTTTGTTGAAACCTTTACGATGCCAGCGTTGTGGGGGTTCAATAGAGATGTCAATTTCTACTAAACTATTCCAAATTCAATATCTCAAAAGTTATGGAATTCAAGAAATTTTCGTTTAAAATGCGTTGGTAAGCGCCAAGAAACGGGCAGAATTCGCCGCTTTTAAGACAATTTTTTACGGACATGTCCAAGACAGAGCATGATAACAAGCAGGGATGTCTTCAACAGACAAAACTAAACAATCTCATCCATTTCATCTTGCAAAGAAACTAATGAAAATGGATAACAAAACAATCATGTTCTTATTTTTAAGTGAAAGTAATAATAATAATAATGTCGCATCTCATCGTTTCATTGACACGTCAATAAAATGACTAGTTTCATTTTTTTTTATTGGCACAATCCAATTGGATCAAATTCGAAGACAAAGGTGATAATAATTGTATAACCTACTGTATATCAAAATACTCTACGAAAGTGAAATAACAAAATAGATACAACACGTATTCTGCATTTATACTATTAATTGCTACATGCCAACCGACGTTATTCCGGGCAAGCCTTCCATTCCATCCAAAGGTTACAAACGGATATCTTGAAGGTGCAAACGTTTTATGATGTGGAATTTTGAACTTGAATGATGTAGAAGACTTGAACCTTGAATCTTCAATAATGATGATTGGAAAAATTGGATAATTTCTTTGATTTCACGGTATTCAATAAGTTTGGGTACCGTACAGTTAATATTTTAATAGGACTGAGTTTATCCAATGTACCTACTATTCCCTACCCTGACTGATAATCACAATTTAAAACAAAGAGCTAAATTTTGAAAAAATAAACTTCCCTTTACATTGACACCTTCCATCCCATCCACGAAAGTAAGGAGGAGGTGGTCTATTAGTTTTCAAAACTTAACCCTTACAGTACGGTACGTAGTGCATTTTTGGTGATAAAATAAAATGCACTTTTTTTCTAATAAAAACAAAAAAAAAGAAGTTTATAACTAGTTAGGGACAAAATAAGCTTCCCAGAAATTAGTTTTTGTTAGATTAGATGACAAAATGTCCTATTTTCGATAGTACGCAGAAAACCAAATGTGTCCTTATCATAGAGTGACTTCTCTACAAACCTAATGATCGTCACTTTCGCACTTGTATCATTTAACTATTTGTTTAACACTTTTCCCTCTATTTTTTATAGTTGCAGATATTGTTTTGTCCGGTTATATCTTGCTTGTTATTGATTTTTATTACTTAAATGTCACCTCTTATTTCGCACAATGCCTGTATATAGTGAACCCTTCGGATTGTCCCATTAAAATAATAATAATAATAATAATAATAATAATAGAGTAGTGTATTGTATTGTATGTTGTTAGTTTTCTAATTAGCATGACGACAGCATCACTAAACATGATAAGCATCAAATTCAGTGATAGATAAGACAAGAGTAGCCCAACTTAAAATAGCACGTGGGGAGGGAGCGATGGATTTGTTGTTTAGTAGTGAGCAGCAGCAGCAGAATTTGTTGATGGCAACAAAAAGCTGTTAAGTTAGCACCCTTGTCACTTGACAAGAAACACGAGGGTGGTTTCCAGTTGCTCATTGGGTCGTGATGAATGGTTTCGTACGCACTCTACTGAGAAACCAGTCGCTTGGATCCTTGTCTTTCGAAACTGACATTTGTGGAAATAATATACTATCATCCACGTGCGTGCTGATGGCGGCGAGTGACCTAATACGCCTCACACAGTCATCCTGAGTCACTTGGATGCGCACCTACAAAAGTTGGAGGTGTTTTGCAAAATAAAGATGACCATCATAAATGCATTTTTAAAAATAAATTTAATTCACATTTACCGAAAGAAAAGAATTAAGGCAAGACTGGTGAAAAGAGAAATTGCATTATCGTTATTGTTATTATAAATACGTAAAACCAGTTTGCATTGCCATCGGTCGATGATACAATCGAATTAAGCTCTGTGGTGACTAGTTCACTCCATTATCAAGAAGGATTAGAGTTTCTAACATGTCAAAAAATGCACCTTGGATACAAAATTAAACAACAAGTACACGAACAACAAGTAGCGTAAGAAATTAGTTGGTTGAACATAGACTAGCATAGCAGCCTGCCACACGACATTCACCAAGTTGCATCCCTTTACAAGTGGAATGCGTTGGTTGAGTCATGGCTTGGTTGGTTGGTTGGTTCGTTTCCACCACAGGATGATCGATCAGCGCGTACAATCACCTTTTATGGATCCGAAACGTAATCCTTCGTTAACATTGATTCCCCAATTATCATCCCTGGATAATGAAATGGATTATTGATGAGTGGGTTTGTTGAGTTTGAAACTAATCCTTCGCAAATAGGTGAAAACACATTTTAAAGGCGACCAAACATGCTCCTGGAATGGAAACCGATGGACAAACCACCAAAACTAATACTCATAGCTGTGAAATGTAACAATATAATCTTTTTCAAATATATAAAATAATTTCCCCAAAATTATATAACAATAACAAGGATAATTCTTACCATGTAACAGTTTTAATAAATGCAAAATTTGTGATAATAGAAAATATCGAAACTCATTCAACGACAACACGAACGTAAAACAAATGGAATGGCCATGTTAATATCAGTTGTTATTGGGGTCGGAGATGTTTCAATATCTGTATGCCTACGCGTAGGGCATGCCCTTAATTGGAACGATTGAATATTATTAGTTGAAGATGAAAAATGAACGCTTGTTCAGAATTATTATTATTATTATTATTAACAGACTGGATGTTTTCTTTTTGTTGGCAAAACGTCATCTCTTAAAACTGCAAGAAAGGTCCATCGGAATCCAGGGACAAAAACTGGGGTGTCGAGGGTCACTTGTTGAGCTCGGCAAAACAGATATCGCACACACGCACGGGCTTTTTTGCCGCTGCCACAGGTGCTGTCCTCGACGAGCATTCGTTGCAGAAGATGTTCCCACAGTTGCGGCAGTGATGCTAGAAAAACGACCAACGCATCACTACACGACCGAATCGACAGAGTATACCAACGATAGATGATACCAGCATCGTTTCCTACCTTGCGGATGCTTATGGAGAAAAGTTTCTGGCATAAGCTGCAATTGGCGACGTTGGTGTCGTCCACCCATTTTCGGCTCGTAATCTTGGCACTTTCGATCTATGCAAGTCCGTCCAAAAGGAAACGTTTAATCAAACTCGTAGCAAAACAAACGTGTGATGGTTAAAACACCGCAGCTAAAATCTCACTTGGAGGGTCTGATTTTCCAAACCTAGCTCGTGAATAGCTGCTAACGCGTCATCGAGTTTGTGGCGCAGTTCGGTCGTACTTTCTCGCAGCTTTTCACATTCTCCTTCGCTATTCAAACACCTGGAAATGCTTGCACAATTAATAGCAAATCATTTTAAAGTATGTTGGAAGAAACGAGAAAAACAATAACTATCACCTTTCTAACAAAGCTCTTCTTTCATCCAGCGCATTTTCTAACTTGGCATCCAATTCTAAACGCCGTAGAGAAAATAAGGTTCATGTCCGACCAGTTGACACCCACCCACCACTCTTTTTAGTGATTTAGCCAACCAACAATGAAACACATGCAAGTACAAATACTTTTGTGTGTTTGTATTGGTCGAACCGAAGGGAGTACGAGTTAAGAACCACCGTACCTAGTTTGTCTCCACTCAGCTCGTCAACTCTCTTTTCCACTTCTTGCGCCTTGGTTTGCTCAGCGATGAAATCACTGCGCAACGTTGTTAGATTCTCGTTCAATGCACCAATCTGCATTTCGTACCGTGCCTCTTTACATTCCGATTCTTGCTGCAAACTGCCGAGAGATTTGTTGATCGACTCCTATGTGGTAACAAATAGGCAGCAATGATGACAGATCGAGACTGATGACAATCTTAAGTTGCAAGTGGAGTCGTCGATTGAAATGACGTCGGTCTTACCCAGCGAGTTTCCAACTCGTTGTTTGCTTCCACCAATTCAGATTTCTCGGTTTCAAGTTTCTCTTTGTTCTGCTTATGCAATTCTTTCTCCTGCAATGCAACGTTTCAAGTATTAAAAGGAGGAGCATTTGGTCCAACGTATTATATTGTGTCGTACCATAGCCAACTGCTTTCGCGCATCTGTGAGTTGGTTCTGCATCTCGGCTCGTTGTTGTACCAGAACGTCCTTGCTGGCACGCAACTCGTTAATTTTCTGTAGAACAACGTTTGGTAAAACTCTTAATAATAAGCGATGAATTGAGCTACGACGTGGCTAATAGAAAAAACATAATACCGTTTCGTTAGCTTCTTGTTCCTCCGAAGCCTTTTGCTGAATATCTTGAATGGACTTGTTCAAATCAGCCACGTTTTCTTCAAGAGTCGACAGGGTTGTTTGTTTACTGAAAATTTCGGTCTCCAACGCCGTCTACGTTCGGCAAATAATGTCCATTTAAGCAACAGTGAAATAATAATTATTGGAAACCGAATAAAAACAGACAGCTAACCTTCTGCAGGGTTTGTTGGTTTAGCTCTTCCATCGTTTTTTTAAGTTCTGCGTCGAGTGACAAAACTTGTTGCCCGAGCATGCTTTTCACCTGTAATGTTGACATGACCTATTCGACATGACGAGTCGATAAAATCCAACTTTATTTAAGCTAAACCAATACTCATTTCATACGTTGTTAAGATCTTCTAGCGATTTGGTCAGTGCCATTTCATTCTGTTGGCTTTCTTCCAAGCTACGGATACTTGTTTCAAGTTGAACGTCAAGTTCGTGTTGCTTGGCTAATGATTCCTCGAGCAACTTTTCAGCGTTTACTAATCGTTGAGTGTTTTCCTGAAATTGTTCACAACTCGATGAGTCATGAGTTTGAAATTTTTTAAACGGACCTTGTCCTACTAACCTCGTGCTTGGTTTGAAGTTGTTTCAAGTCGTCGTCTTGCGAACGAACAAGATCTTTAGCCTCGCTTAGTTGTTTTAAATGATCCTGTCGAATTGCCGACATATTTTTATGTAGTGTCATTTAGATTAAGAGACGTATGTTTCGGGTTTCTTGGCTTACCTGTAGATCGTCTTTTAATCCTTGAATAATGGCTTTTTTGTCATCGAGTTGTTTTCCTAATTCTTCAATTTCACAACTCTTGTACAACGCAAACGGATAAAAGGTGACTTTCGTCATTGCCTACTTTATTTCAAATCTTTAATCATAAAGCACATGCTCACCTTCTTGGTCAAGTCTTCTCCTCGTGTAGCTAATTGTTTTTCACACTCTTCCAGTTTCACCGCCAGATCGTTATTAGATTGGGAAAGTGTTTTCAACTGAAATAAAGCAACATTTAAATGTTCAAAATTGAACTTTGGGAAATGGAGCATCTTACCTTGTCGGTGAGCGTTTCAATTTGTTGTTGTTTCTCCTTGGAGTTATTTTCAGCCACAGCGATTTCACTCGTTAGATGCGATAAATGTTCACTGAGCTTACTTTTTTCACCTTCCAATTGTTTCTTGGTCTGTTGGTATTCCGCTTGTACGTTTTCCTACAACATGCGTAGGTGAGACTGTTGTCAACATGATGAAAACTGCAACATTCCAATCGCTTGACTATTTACGAGAATGACCTTTTGCATCTGCAACTGCTGCAAATTATCTGTCATCATTGCAATGTCTTGCTGGGCCATTTGATGGGAATCGTGGAGCTTCTTCTCCAGATCGTTCCTTTCGTTCGTTAGCTTAAGAATATCAGTTTCGAGTCGGGTTACCTAAAAAAAGAAAATCGATGGCAGTGCTAATGTCCAAATTAAACATGGCTGTAATAGAAACACATTGGCTCGTTGCATACCTGTGCTTCCAGTTTGGTTCTAGCATCCGTGAGTAGTTTCACTTGTGATTGGTAATCCTCGTCCATCTAAAGGGGATCAAGACAATCAACGTTGGAACGCAAGCTTGAATTCATCACGTAACTATGAACTGAACCAGACCATGTGAAGCTTCTTTTCCGTTTGACTCAACTTGTGTTCCGACTCTTGCATACGAGCGTCCATATCTTGTCTCGTTTGAGTAAGCTTTTCATTCAGTTGTGTCTGTACCGTTAACATTTTCACGTGTCATCATTAAGTGTCATGTACACAATGTCGATGCGTTGAATTGGTTTTATTTACCTGCTCTTTAATTTTCTTTTCCAGCGAGTCGTATTTGGCTTGTAATTTTTTGTTGTTTTGCAATTGTGCGCTTATGTTGAGTTCTAGCTGCTTGGACGAACTTGTCTGTTTCGATAATTCTTCTTGAACCTTAAAAATAATAAAACAACAACAACATGAAACACACAACTAACTGGTTATCATTTCCAACTTAAAACTAACACTCACTTTTTCAAACTCTTTGTTTATTTTGTTTATTTGCTTGTCCTTTTCGTTGGTGGAACTTTGTAATTTTTTCATCTGGCAATCCAAGTCGGCTTTCCAGTTAACCTTTTCCATTTCGCTAGTTTGATGTTCTTCTACCTAAACAATTCCATCCACATCAACATCCCAAACGCAACTTGTGTTCAAACAAACAAACAAACATGCCATTCGGGGGAGGTGGAAAGTTACTTTGGATTTAAGTTCCTTTTCCAACTGAACGATGCGATCTTGGCTCTTTTTCAATTTCATGGTCAAATCTTTCAATGTCGTTTCCAGCTTGTCCGACTTGTCGTTGGCACTTTGCAATTGACTGGTGGTCTGTAACGTAACATTGGTACTGTTTACTAAATTTAGAAAAGGAAACTATTAAGCTGCATTTACATTTGCCGTACCTGTTTGAATTGCTGATGAAGATTTTCTATTTTTCTCCTCATGGCTTCGGCTTGCGACTCGGCCTGTTTATGCTGCTCGGACAGTTTTTCTTGCAGCGACACCTGATGAAATCATATCATTGAACCTATAACTCTATTCTTTCTTTCTGGTTTTTGAATGTTTCTTGTTGAGGAATACCGTTTCTTGCTTGAGTTGTTGGATGGCCGTGTCAGCACCTTCACCAGCTTCGATTTTGGCGTAGAGCTCAGCACGTTCCGTTTCGAGTCGTTGGGTTGTATCTCGGAATCGAGCGACCACAGATTCCATTTCCTGCAGCTGTTGTTCGCTGTTTAAGAAATCATATTCACTGCATTGGTCATCCATCAACCAACGATTTGTTGTTGACATAATCACCTCCTTTCTTTTTGCCTTTGGATTTCATCGATTTGTGTTTGCGTTTCTCTCAACTGCACCCTCAAGCCATCATTCTCCGTGACCTATGATAGTTCATCATTAAAATTACTATTTTTTAATGTCAAAAGTTGCTTTCTAGTATACCTGCTGTTGATATTGTGTTTGTACTATATCCATCTGATGTTTGACGTTCTCGATGCTCGAGTCTCGTTCCGTTATGCCAGTCGACGCCTGCAACAGTTACAACTGTCAACATCGATTGATTTTGCCAAAACAAATGAATGCTGAACGTTTTGTCACCTGTTGCAATTTCAATCGAAGGTCATTCATGTTTTGTTCTTTTTTAAGTAATTGTTGTTGCAAATCATCGTTAACATTTTTCATCGATGTTTGAACATGATTCAAGTCCGCCTCGGCAGTCCTTAATGCTTCCGTGGTCTGAAAAGTTAACGCCATTTAATGGACACCTTATATTGCACCTGTCCATGATAGGCTACCCTACATGATGTGATTTGGTAACATAAACGTGCTAATATTATTATGTTAACCGCTTGAAGCTGCGCTTGTAGTTGGTGGTGGTTAACATCTTGTTTGTTTAACTGAATTTGCAACTGGTTCATCTCCTCGTCTCGGCAGTTGAGTTGATGCTGAACATCCTCACAGTGTGCAGTCTTTGCCGCAAGAGTGTCCATTGACGACAATGCTTGTTTCTCCATCTGAAACATCAAAATAGTTTCATGTTAATGCGGCAGAGTCCTGTTGACGAACAAAGGTTTCGAACAAACACCTATTCATTACAACCTTAGCTAGCTTTGCCTCTAGTTCGATGTTATCTTGCATCTTTTTTTGCAACGACATCTGAAGTTCTTTCGACCCCGACGAACTTTCAGCAATTACGGCACGCAAACTAGAAAATCAAAGTTCAAAACTCAATTAGATTTAGCTTCGCTACCATAAGGTGTGAAATGTCAAGTGGTACCTTTCTAGTTCTTCTCGTTTGGGAGCATTTTCGAGCTGTTGTTCAACATTGCTTTTGTCCACCTTGAGTTGGTTGCAAGTGTCCACAAGCTGGTGGTATTCTTTTTCAACTTTATCCTTTTCTTGTTCTCTTTCACGAGTCATTCTGTCCATCAGTGTCTGCACTTGAACCAGTTCTTGGCGTAGAACGTTAACGTCGTCAGCTTCGGGACGTTGCTGCAGCTGGGCTTGTAGATTTTGAATTTTGTCCTAAAAGCTTACCATTAAAACCTTGGTGCACTCGTTTTTTTATTCCAGTAACTTTGACGATGATAGGTAGCTAACCTTGAGCAATTTCTGTTGTTCTTCCAATGCTTCGCGAGTCCCAGCAACTTCGTTGACTTCGGCTTTCAAATTTGCAACTTCACTCGACTAACAATTTGACAAACAAGTCCATTAAAAAAATGTTTAGTAGACTACTCGTACTTTATGTGCATGGAAACAGTCCTTAGTTGTTGACCAAATTCGAAGTGAATTAATGAATAATATGTCATCGATATTCAATACTGACCAGAATGGCCGCTTTTTGTTCCACTCGGTCTTTCTCTTGCTTAACGAAAGTGTTTGTTTCTACAGCTTCAGCCAGTTGTTTACGCAGCAGAACAACTTCGGATGCCACTGACACATTAAAATGTATGGTAAACAACACCATTATAAAGGGAATAAGAACAGAAAATCGACTACTCCATTTAACATACATACATAACGCTTTGTTTTCCTCTAGAGATTTAACCTGCATCTTGTAAACATTATCTGTGTCATTCTGAACATAGATAAAAAAAGCACGATAAATACAATTTTACAATCAATCAATCAATCATACTGTACAGTCAGCCCTCGGTATCCGCACGCACACAGGTTGGTTGCATTTCTCAACTCTAAGCATAGGCAGGCATTTAGTTCACAAGGAGGAGAAATCTGGCCACTTCTGATGCATGAAGCCCCTGGCATTGGGACTTTGAAGAATCGAAGGGGCTGAGAGCAGGGCTACACCAACGGAAAATCCGCTGATACGGAGGGCTGATTGTAGTTAGTTAGGTACAGTCGAGTTGTATCTTGAAAGTAGGATCGTTATATAAATTAATACAGCATTCCGCTAAAATGATGGTTTCCAATTACGTCCGTGTTCATTATGTTTGACACTTGTCCAGCTCTTAATGCTGTTTTCGACGCTGGGCTCTGGAACTTAACCTGCCCTATTGGGCAGGGCTTTATTGTAGAGTCAATACCTTATCACCAGTCACTTTTGTCTCTACCGATGTCTGTAACCTTTCGACTTCTCGTTTCAAATCTTCCGAGTACCATTTTTCTTCCTATGCCATAAAAGCAAAAGGAATCAATAACATTGGTAGTATGCATGTATGTATGAAATAATTGAATTGAGAGTGCAAGTGCATAGTGCAAGGTTCCCTTCTCATTGATTTTCTACTAAGCAAAAGGCTTGAAAACGAACTAGTTGTATTTATTTCTAAGCAAAGGTGAACTGCCTGATGAAGATGAAAATATCTTATCAGCCGTCTCCTGATAGTTTTATCAGGAGACGAGACGGGTGCTGTTACTTTATTTTTTTTTTACGATTAAAGCCCTTTTGACCCAACTTACTCTTAAATTGGTCTGGAGTTCAGCCACTTCCTGCTTAAGGGTCTGCAGGTCGTTGTTTTTGGGAGCGGCGTGATACTCCGTGTAGTGCTCTTGGAACTCTAGCATCGTTCTCATCTTCATGCGACAAATTGGACAGACATGTCCCCCCATACTGTTTTCCGAATGGTACGCTTCGTAATGGGACTGCAGTTCTTCGGGTGACGGAAAACCCTCTCGGCATGTTGGACACAGGAAACCCTGGTTCAACGCAAATTACAACTAAACATAGTGGACACTTGGAAGCGTTGACGATTGTTTATGCTAGTGGAGAATTGCCAAGACAGCACTTGTCATTTCAGCAATTCTTCCCTTTTATAAAACAAAAGTTACATTCTGTTTTCAGTTAATTTCTTATCCTGGGGTCCTTTTCTCTTTTTGTTTAAATTTCAAGTGAAAACTTTACTCCAAAATGAATAACAGCGTAAAACCTTTTCAAATAAAACTCAAAGAAAGTTCATATACAATTTTTTTTTGTTTATTTTATTCAATAAAAATAAAATTTGATGTACAAACTTATAAAACCAATTCATCTAGCAGCAAAATAAAATTTAATTGTGTTTAAGAAGAAATTTAATTTGTCACCATGAAAACAAAATATAATACTTATTATTTCTATGAACTACAAATGTATTTTTCAAGATTGATGCTTATGTCACCTCAGCGATTTCACTTTCTCCATCTGTGACGCTTCTTGCTGGCGACACGGGAGGAGTGTCTCTCGACTACAAAATGTCAACATCATTATAAAAAAAATGCACTTTTTGTCGTTCCTATACCCATGAAATGTGACTTTTTATACCTCCCGTGGATCCCTGATCCTATTGATTAGCCTGTTGATATTGATCATGATTGCTCAAGAATGAAAATGGACAAACTCGACTTTTTTGCCACCATAGCTGCTCGTCGTCAATTTGCTGCGGCGACGAAAGATAAAATTTGCCACACGATCTTAAAAATAGCTCCGTGTGACGCGCTTCATCCTCTATTGCTGTTATCACGTGATGGGAGTATCGGCGCGTCACGACGTTACAAGTTGCACTAGGTAGACACGTTACAGTGTTTTTCCTTAACGATAGTGATATTGCAGCGGTTTATCAGTTGGGATTTAATTTTGTAAATTAAAAAGCTTGAGTATGTATTCAAAATAACGTTCCTGATGTTATATTTTTTCTTTTACGAACCAGAATCGGGAACGACAATTACGAGGGCGCTGTCGTCGCTACTACCGCTTGGCCTGCTGGGAAGAAGAAAGCTAAGGCAGCGTTCGTGTGCAAAATCCCACGTGTGAAGAGCAGCAGGCAGACTCCTCCGTTAAACGGCCCATTTTCCACATCTTTCTGAAAACCTTGGAAATTTTCACGTAAGTTAAACTCTAAATATCAACTTGCTTAGCATCGAGGATAGTTTTGCGGGGATGCAATATCGCGATTTACAAGTTAAATGTTGGGTTTTAAGAAGGCAGTTGGGAGAGAAGAAGCCCCATTAAAAAATGGCGCGATCTTCTCGGAAAGCAGGGAGTGGAACTGCGTCGTAGACTAAATCCTCTTTCACTTAATCTTCAACAAGTCGGGCATTGAGATAGACTATTTTAAAGGTGGAATTGGATCGATTGCTGTAAAGATTCGGATCGAATAGTTGCACTTTGTAAATTGAATATTGAAAGTTTCATCAGGCGGCGTGGTTTATTGTGCGGTAGTTGAAAGGGCTCTCGTCAGCGCCATTTGCTAGGCTTAACAGTTCTTTGTGGTGGCGTTGGAAATAAGAAATTGCGCTTTGTCTAGCTCGCAACCACGTTGCAATTGCTAAGTCCGCCATAGGCCTAAACAGTTTTCCGCATTCCGCATTAGAAAATATAAAATGGAGTTTGGTAATTGAAGCCGTACGCGAATCGTGTAAATCGAAATGCGGACAAAAAAAATGTGAATAAATGATAGATTGATGGCTTCTGATTTATTTTTGGTAGTTTTAACTTGAAATGTTTAATCTCGTGGGGGAAAAAAAATGGAACCGAGGGTTCCATGGTGGTTCGGAGGGACATCGTGGTTCGACCATCTTTGATTAGGTTTTTAGTCGCATATCGAATGTTGTTTCTTGGATGCATTTTAGGTTTCACGTCAATTACCGACGAACAACGATTCAATTTTGATACTTTTTTCGACACGCGAGGAAAAATTGTCTTTTGTCTTTTTTTTTTTTTAAATCACGTGGTCTTTTATGCAAAGTGGACAAAGACTATTAAGATGCTTTTTTTCATAAAAATATCTGGAACATGAAATGAATTAGCAGAAGATTCATTAGCACAGTTCTGTTAGTGACCCAGAATCGTTTTATTTATTTTTTAAAAAAAAACAAAATGGGGAGGGGGGGTTGAGTTTAAGGGTGGTGCAGAAGTCATGCACCAATTTAAAATTTGAGCCTTAGCTGTCCGTAAATTAATAAGTATAACCAGCATCGTTAGAAGTTAAATTTGAATTGCTAACTAACAATTGCTGATTAAGAAGCTTTTGAAACACGAGGGAGCTTCCAGGGGCTCAGCAACGTATGACCCAATACTAAGTCTATCTTTAGTCCAAAAGTCGACGAAGTTCAGCAACTGGAGGACAGCCATTTCTAGAGTAACTACTCTATTTGGGTCACACAAGCCAGTGCTGAGATTCGGGGCTGCTGGTGTGTAAAATAAATATAAAAAAGTATAAGGTGGCCAAATGCTTTGTTTGGTTCAGGGTGGTGGTTGGCTTCCGAGTGCTGCATAATCGGTTTTATCTGTTTGAAATTTCATGATGGAATTAAGTAGGGTAAACCTAGCAACTTCTACCATGCTGGGGTTTTGATAGTTGTTCTGGGGAATAACTGATTTTTTTCAAAATTATCTTTCACTGTAATGAAAAAAAAAATCTTATTACTTTTAAGATCACAAGATTCATTCAAATTAGTAGATTGGTCATAATCTGGCTGTGAGATCATGATTGAGATGGATAATGTGGGATGACTGGAAACTAGGAAAACATTTTTTAAAAAAAAAATCGAAACATTCAAACATTTGAGAAAATTGGATTTAAGGATTATAGAACAGTGCTATAATGTAAAGCTATCATGAGTTGGGTACCTGGGGTTTTGGTATTATTTGTGGGTTCACTAGGACTTGTTTCTTTGTCTCGTGCCATGTGGCTTTTGGTAATTCTTGATTACTGTTGGCGAATCCGTATCAAGCCAGTGATGGTTAGCTAATGGAATTAAAGATTGAAAGTGGTGGATGAAATCTTTTTATTTTTTAATTGTATTTGTTTCTACATGCTTCTTTAATGGTAGTGGCTTTTTTTTCCACAGGGATCACCATGAGTTCTACTTGCTACAAATGCAACAAAACCGGCCATTTTGCTCGTGAATGTCCACAAGGAGGGAGCGGCGGTGGACGTGGAGGAAGAGGTGGAGGACCTCGAGGTGGGAAAAGTGAAAGCAGAGGTGGTTTAAGAGGTAACAAAGGTCGCAAGGGAACAGAACGAAACAGACGAGTGTTAGTGGCGTTGCAATCTTAATGGCACTAGGTAGTAGTATGTCAATTTTACCCATCCATAGACTGGAAACTGAACCTTTAGAGCTACCTACCTACCATGTGTACTTAATGTACCCGTGCGTATGCAGAACCTGAATGCTGCTGCACTAGTTGCTGGTTTATCGCTGTAATTTTGTAGTTGTTTGGGAGATGAAAGTAGTAAGTTTTCTCTTTTATTTTTACTACCCTTAATATTTGCATGATCGTGCTAGGGAAATGATTGGACAGTGTGTGTTTTTTTTATAGTTTTTTTTTTTTTTTGTGCGTGTGTGATCACACCATTTAGATTTTTTTTTATTTTACCGATTCCATTAATGCACTCATTTTTTGGACGATGATTGTGGCTTGGATTGAATTTTTTTTTTCCAATGCTTGTGTGTGAATGATGACTAATCATAATCAAAAGTAGCCGAAATGTAGTCTTAATAGCTGTTTACAAAGATTAGGGCTCTTGAAAACTGCAAGTGCTTAGTTTGATTTTTTTAACTTGTAAAAAAAAAATAATGGCTTGGTAGTTTAATTTTTCATATCTATATTTTTTGTATATACATGTATACAGTAATGTAGTTTTTTTCTGGCTGAGAGTGCTCAACTTTAAATTTATACGCCCTACAATAAATTTTAATTTGTGTGGCGGGGAGGTGCGATGTGCTAAGTGTCTGTTGTGTGTTGTGCATTTCTCAGAGAAGTGCTACAAGTGCAATCGCATTGGCCATTTCGCCCGCGACTGCAAGGAGGAGCAGGACCGGTGCTACCGCTGCAATGGCGTGGGCCATATTGCGAAGGACTGCACCAATTCGCCCGATGAGCGTAAGTCCGTCCGTCCATCTCCTCGCATAACCCACAGCAAAAAAAAAATAGTCGGTCTTAAGGTTGTTACGAGGGTCTTCGTTTTCTGCTGCAAATCTTGAGTTCATATTCCTGAGTTTGGTTTTTTTTTGTTTTTTTTCCCCCTGGGGAAGGTCCTTGTTCCGCGTTTAAACATTATTTATTTTTTGGTTGGAAGTTTTTTTTTTTTCATTTATTTATTTATTTATTTTTTGGTTGGGTGTATTTTTTCTATTGGATCAAGATTCAGGGTGCCTCTAACATTTAAGCATATGCCATTTGTATCTGTATGCCAAAAGTGCTCTTTTAAACCCACCTTCTGCCGGTATCACAATCCCGTTTCCCTCACTCTCGGGTTTTATTTTTTTTTTTGGTTTTATCACTTGGTTATCTTTGCAGTGACTCAGTGCTTTAACGTGTGTTGTTTCCCCCAAAACAGCTTCGTGTTACAACTGTAACAAAACTGGCCACATCGCACGCGATTGTCCCGAGAGTACAAAGACTTGCTACGTTTGCGGTAAATCCGGGCATATCTCCCGTGAATGCGAAAAGGACGATCGTAAGGTACCTTGAGTTCCCTAAACACATGATCTATTGTTCTCATTTTTCGTGTTTTTCTTTGGCGTGTTTTTGTGTGATGACTTCTTTTTAAGAAGTGATGGAAAACAAGATCATATTTAACAGAAATATCAGGGATTTTCTCGACAGTGTTACGTCTGTGGCAAAGTTGGCCACATCTCGCGCGACTGCCCCGAAGGAGAAAGAGATGATCGCAAGTGCTACAACTGCGGAGGAGCTGGCCACATCTCGCGTGACTGTCCTGAAGCCAACGGAGGAGGAGGCGGTGGTGGTGGTGGCGGCGGTGGTGGAGGCGGCGGCGGCGGCTCCAACGCAGCTGGCGATGACACCGTTTGCTATCGGTAAGTTTTCTTAAGCTTGTCCCCAGTTTGCACTTTTATCAAGTGGACTAACCCTTGTATGCATTTTTTCTTTTCAGTTGCAACGAGAAAGGCCATTTGGCTCGCAACTGCCGCAAGTGTTTCAACTGTGGCGAGTTCGGGCACTTCGCTCGCGAGTGCGAACAAGCGGCCTAAGCTCCATCTCTGCCCACGTTGCAGCCTGTTTGTTAGATCCAGGGTCTCCGCCGAGACGAAATCACTTCCAGTTAGACGACATCTTCACCACACAGCACGGCGACCGTCGTCGTTGTTTTGTCGATCCGCAACTGCCGCCTTGACACACACACGGTGGGGCGCCACTTTGTGTTGTTGTGGTGCCAATTAGTCTACTGGTGGGTTGTTGTGGTGTGGGGGATATCCAATTTTGTGTTGTTCCATTTGGAGTAGAGGTTGTAGCGGTGGGTGGGGAGTTTAATACAAACAGGATAAACATAAAAAAAAAATACAAACACTACAATTATTACCAACTTTTTAAATATCTGAAGAAAAAATTCTTAAGGAGTTATTATTTTTCTTTTCTCTATCTTGTAATTTTTTTAAGCGATTTTTTTTCTCTGTCAAATATTTGAAGTGTTTAATGTGGAGCACCGACTTTTTTCAGTTCTTGTGTAGCCGATTACTAAGGAGTAACGATTGCCACTTGTTTCATTCAATTTTGTTTTTTCTTTATTTCCGTGAGTCGTTAATTGATTTGGGAGTGCCTATATTTGTTTTTTGGTGTAGAGTTTTTGTGCAGATGAAAAGCAAACGTTAATCCTGCGATTACAATTGGTAGTTTTTGTTTTTATGATGATAATAATAATAATGATTCGTAAATTGGTTTTTGTTCGCGACTTAACGAGTCCGGAAGCAGTATTTGGCACAAGCCTTTAATATCCAGCAGTTTGGGTGGGTGTTGTTAATGCATTTAAGAGAAATTTTCCTGCAGCGGAGAGAGTACCATCCATTTCCAGCGTTGCTCGTCGGCATTCCCGACGGCAATTGCCAATGCGGCGGTCAATAGTTTTACAAACTAACCGAGAAGGTTGCCGACGAGATTGGGAAGCATTTGTTAACATTGTTACGTAAAGTTTGGTGGATGCATTTTCATTTTGTTGCGATGCACTTGGTCGTTGACGTACCGTAGAGCAGTTTTCGAGGGTCGTTGCAGTGATTTTTTTTTTATTTTCAAAATTTTGTGGGGACATTTATTTTTACACATTGGAAAGAATTTTTTTTTGTTTTTTGTTTTACAGTTATTCCATTTTATCGCGAAAGTGGTTCTCATGTTAAAAAGGGGCTGAAGTGGGGGATTTTTTTTTTGGTTCAACTGTTTTTTATTGTCGCCACAAATGTTGGGAGAATTGAAGCAGCAGCAGCAGTGGGGTGATGACGATGATGATTCTTTCCTTCCTAGTTGGACTGAGCAAATTCTATTTTTGTGAGAATACGGTTTTGTAATGTTAAAATTGATTATCAATAACTGCCGGGATTGAAATAGTTGAGTTTTTTTGGTTTTTTTTGTCTTGTTTTTTGTGGGCATGATAGGTTTGCACTGCGTGAAGCAAAAAGAAAAAAAAAAATTCTTGCAGTTTTGTCTTTGAGTCTGCCTGGCGTAAATGCAGAATGCTAAAGTTACCCATGAATTTGATAAATCTAGTTTTTATTGCTTTCTTTTGGGTTTTGTTTTAACATCGATTAATTTAGGCTGATCTGAAAGCACATTTTCTTAAATCTTAACGTAAACGAGTAACAATTGTTCACCTATCAATATTTCTTTTCCAAACAAAAGTATCATGGTTTATCATTGATTATGTACCGCAGTAATACTGTTAACTAGATTTCCGATGTAATTTAACAATACTCTGCCTTAGGAAATTTCGTGTACAGCAGCCATCTGTGCTCCATTATTGCGTGTTAATAAATGTAGGAAACTCGAATTTTTTGACTTATCATTTTTTTTATTATTGCAATGCTTTGGTTTCACTTGGTGCAAGTTGATTTTGTTTTATTTGCAGAAAACTAAGAGAAACTAATGTGGCTATGTATATAAACAGCTAAACCAGTGCTACTCAAATGCCGGTCAGCGACTTTGCTGTTAATGGTAATGAAAAATTAAAAGTTTTTTTAAAGCAACTTCACTTGCTTCTTTCTGGATCAGATTGAAAACACAATTCCCAGAGCTTTATGAAATTGCACCGAAAATGGTGTATTTGCAAGGGTAGTTTATCTTGACTGGAAGAAGAAACATCGTAATTGTGTGGTTGTTCATTGTCCATCGCTCGTGGCACTGTCCACAATAACACCACACCATAGATTGTTAAAATATAAATAATCAAACAAGCTCATATGTCATGTTAAATATTGTATTATAGTTTTTGCCCACAACTTGTAATGTAAAGTTCTGAAAAATAAGTGGTACTGTAATTTTCATTTGACCTTTCACATGATTCTCTAAAGTTTATATTATACAAGTTATTTTAATTTAATAAAGAGTCCTTAATTTACTGTACTTGCATACAAAATAACCTTTCCGAAAGGGGTGTAAAATGCCCCCCCCCCCTTTCGCCACGCCAGTCCCCGAGTGTTAGTGGAAAAAAAATTACTGGTCCGCCAGACAAAAAAGTTTGAGTAGCACTGAGCTAAACTAGTTGGTTTTATTAACATTCTTGTGCCTCTGTTGATGTAAGCTTTTCAGGTGGCTTTCCCATTCTTTCTTCTTGAGTGTATAGAGACGCATTGCTGCCTGGGCATCTTGGACCTGGAATGGACAAGTTTTTATCAATTTGTTTCGTGAATAATCAACAAGACCACCTTTTGATGGTGCAAGGATCTTTTGTAACATTCTCTTTTAACCCCAAGTCTAACCATGTTGCAACATTTTTTTTCTCTTAAAAATAAGATATTTAATATAATGTCATTTCACAAGATCAAGACAAAGCTTGCCTTATTCAAGTACCACATAAAATAAAAATTTCTGGTCATAAAACTCATTACTGAATAGGAAAGGGAATTGTAGAATACATTCACTGCAGCTTGATTTTTCTCCTGAGCAGTTTGCCAAATACATTAGACACCCATATTATGTTTTTATCAATTTCAAATTTCAGCTGCACTTCGAGTTGTCAATAAATTAATTAAAGGAACTGCTAATAAATAGGCCATTTTCACAACAAGGTACATGGGTCCCAATGTTGACTACTTTATATAGGTGGATCGCACTCCATGTAAGTTGGAGAACCTCTGGTGGAATAGATGCCTATTGCCATTCTATTGGTTTAAGGCAGTGGTTTTCAACCAGTGTGCCGTTAGTTATCCATTCATTGTCGTTAAATTGCATTTTGTATAGTACATATCACAAATGTCTCAAAAATAGAGAACCAAGTGTTGTCACTGGTTTGAGTTGCCAGAACAGAAGTTTATATGTCACCTCCCCCCACCCATGCATACATTTGGTGTGCCGCCGGGAGAATTTTGTACGAGGCCTTGAAAAAAAGGTTGAAAACCACTGGTTTAGGGTGTCGCTGCAACGAACCAGTTCACAGCCCAAGTATCATGGTGAAAGTTGACTCAAAAAAGCTATCTTACCGAATCATGTTCACCCTCTTGAACTTTGATACCCAGCAACTTTTCAGTGAGACGTTTCAACGATGGCGTGCCACCGCTGAAGAGTTTTCTAAAGGGTTTATATTTAGAAGTGTCTCTGATGTGAGAACGTGGATGGTCCAAGTACAACACCTGCAAAAAACAAACAAACAGAGCTTGCTCAATGTAAATTATGTCTCTACCTGTAGCATCGACGATGCAATAAGAATATCGACACCCACCTTCAAATCATTTCGGAGAGCATGGCCCACGAGTATTCTTCCTTTTAACAAATCACTCACTTGTTGCTGGACAACTTTAAATTCTTCGGCTAGTGTAAAACAACTTGGTTAGTAACGATTCTATAGTTGTACTAGAACCAAAATAATTAGTTGTCAATTTCATAGAGGCTACCTTTTTCTAGATCTTTGGGTCGAATGCCACTCACAGCCGTTCTATAATCGGTCACGTTTTCTGTGGGTACGACGTGCTTGTCGTACAGACAGTGCCCAAACTGATTAACGATGGAAACCCGAGCAAGAATGCTATCTCTGCCTGACAAACCAACGCCGACCATTTCGCAGTCCATGGCAATCGCTTTCGTTGGTCTGCCAACGAGCAAAACAACCAGGTTGCAGCAAAAATGCACTTTTGCAATAGTAAAATTATAAATTTAAATACTGTAGTTATAGCAGCCTCACCCAGCAAAAGACTTTGATTTCACCAGTTTCAGTTGAGGCTTCGCTTCATCGTCACTTTCTTCGTCAGGTTTGTCCAGAAAGATGGGATCGACGTCATCGAACCATATCTCTTCGGCATCACTAACAACAACAACAACAACAGCCATGAACTAAATAAGCTTGATCGCAAGGTCACTCGAATCGAATCTTACTACAGCTAGTTGGTCCTACTCACTCGTCGTTTTTCTTAAGTTTCTTGGTCGATGGGATTTCCTTCAACAAGGCTTTCCAGTTGGCCGACACTTGTCCCGCATTGTGAGGAAGAGGACTGCTTACGGAAGTGGCTGCTGCTGCTTTTCTCTTTCTCGATTTCCGTGGCATCATCGCTCGGCCTATCTTGACATCACTCAAGATGTAACTAACCCTGTTTAAATAATCAACGGGAAAATAGGGTCACTCTACTCTTACTCTTCACGTAGAACTAACTAAAATCATAATACTACTTATAATAATAATAATAATAATAATAATAATAATAACAGCGAGCTTATGCATAAACAAATAGTGGATAAAAAAAAGTAAGAGTCTCACCCTTGCAATTGCAATGTCTATTATCTTTATTGTGCTGCTTCACCTTCAACACGTGCTGGTAATTTTGTAAAGTTGTATTCTAAACTTGATGAACTGATGGATATGATGAAGAAGGTGGTCGACTTACTTCAGGTGTATAATTGGAGGATAAGTACGCTTCCCCTCTTGGTGTAAGGTAAAGAACACTGACACCACACGATTTTTTTATCAATAAAGTACTTCTTCAAGACCTTTCATTGAAATTCTACCATGAGAAGAAACACATTTATTTTCTAATTAACAGTAAGTACCATGTGTTCCCTAATCGTTAGCATGGTAGAATAGAAGCCTTTCGCCTGTGACTCCTCCTGACATGGTACGTGAGGAACAATATCATCAGCGTCCGTACTCCGTCCACGTGTGATTTCCGACAGGTATTATTATTATGGCTGTGTTGCCAATTAATCGTAAATACTAATTATATCTATCTCAATTCTAGGTACAGTATTAGAAATACTAGCTAAACGTATATTTTAAACGGTTGTTGTTATTATTTCTTAAAGGTGAAAACAATTCAGTGTCGAGAGATTGAAACATGGTAAGTTATAACTTATTCAACTTGATATTCTAGAATAGTCATTGTATTGTATAAGTAATTTAAGCAATTAATAGAGAAACCACTGCATTAAGATGGTAATGGCAATAATAAGATTTTTAGATTAGACCACTGTGATGTGATGTTTTTCACCACCACCACCACCGAGTTGACAAAAAATGTCATGTTTTCTTGAATTGGTTGTTAATGTTCACTAAATAAACTATTGGGTTTTTAGTTACGGAGACAGGCACGTCAACGTAGAGAGTATCTCTATAGAAAGAACATCGAGGATCGTCAACGAACTATTGCCGAAAAGAAAGAGAAGCTGAAAAGTGCCTTAGAAGGTTAGTACTGTACTAATTAGTATGAACACTGTGAGTGACGTCATCTGTTGGATACTTTTTTCTAAACGATGTTTACAACACCGTTGACACAGAGAACAAACCCATTGCTACTGATCTGAGGAAAGATGCCCTGAGCTTGCAGAAAGCACTGGACTGGGACGACAGTGGAGCTGAAGGTAGAGTTAGTTAGTTAGTTAGTTAGTTAGTTTTGTTACTTATTAACTTATCTGCAGGCTCGTCCATTCGTTGGCTTCACTATTAGGTTTGACGAGTCATGAAGATGACGAATATCGATGGGCTGGTGTTGAAGATCCTAAAATAATGCTGACAACATCGCGAGACCCCAGTTCTCGTTTGAAACAGTTTGCCAAGGTAAGATAACTTTTCCCACCGAGGAGGAGGAGGAGGAGATGCAACTCCTTGCAGCCCCAACAATTAATGTTATTTGGATGGGGGTATAGGAAATGAGACTCGTCTTTCCCAATGCGCAAAAAATGAATCGAGGAAATTACGAGATCGGTGAGCTCATTCAAGCGTGCCGGGCCAACGATGTCACCGATTTCATCATCATCCACGAGCACCGAGGTGTCCCAGGTACAACAACTACCGTTTGGGCAACATTGTTTCTATTCTTGGTCATTCATGAATTTCTTATTTTTCATTAGATGGCATGATCATATGTCACCTACCCTACGGTCCAACTGCCCATTTCACCCTGTCCAATACGATCATGAGACACGACATCCCCAACATTGGCACTATGTCCGAAATGTATCCCCACCTGGTCTTCCACAATTTCAAGTCACGCTTAGGCTCGAGGGTAAGCATGAGGTGTCCATTCTGTGGTCGAGAACTTTATTGACGCAGCAGGTTTTATTTGATCAGGTGAGAAACATCTTGAAGTATCTGTTTCCAGTACCAAAAGAAGACAGCAAACGTGTCATTACATTTGTGAACCAGGATGATTTCGTATCTTTTAGGTAAAAAAATAATTCCTACTTTGAATCTATCTATCAGTTATATAAATCTTTATTTTTCTATATTTGCTAAAGACATCACACGTATAAAAAAGTAGATGGAAAAGAAATTGTGTTGTCCGAGGTTGGGCCCAGATTTGAAATGAGACGTGAGTTGTTTTGTTATTTTTTTCCTCATCACTACTATTGTAGATTGTTACCTACCTACCAATCAATCAATTATAAAATGGTATACCATCATTTTAAACAGTGTATCTCATCAAACTTGGAACCCTGGAACAAGGTGATGCTGCCGACAGCGAATGGGTATACCGCCCCTACATGAACACCACCAAAAAGCGTCGTTTCTTAAGTGATGATAATGCATTCGATCAATAAAAGTTGTTTATTATTTATGAATCATCTTGCATGCGTTTTGTGTACAAAACATTGGCTGTTATTCGACAGCGACATCAGATGACTGGATACTTTTTTCACGTGAAAAGCGCAAGGTAATCCTTGTATTGTGCTGGTAAATGTTAACGCCGTCCTCAACTTGGTGAGACCACTGTAAGTAGATATATATATATATATACTATTACTATCTACAGAAGTTGGCCAATCCATCGTAATAGTTGGTCTGATGCTAACTTACTGATATGGCACTCTCAGTGTCATTTCTTGTGCTGTTTTATTGTAGTGAAGAATGTCAACGCTGATGGATGAGGAACTCTGCAAGTGTAAGGATGATATTTAATAAATGCAACTAAGGCACTGCACCCTGGTTAGAGCAGGACTGCTTTATAACGTCCAATGAGCAGCAGAACAACTCACATCTCCAAACATCTGCTTAAGATTCTGGATGATGCACGATTTTATTTGATAAGTTTCCATTGATGGAGCTGTGGCATCGCCAAATTCGCTGGAAGAAGAAGAAAAATTAAATTCGAGTTTACGTCGCTAAATAGCAGCAATGGGTAAGGAGTCCAGGTTAAATTAGTTGAAATGTAGGATTAATTATTCAATAATTTTTTTATTCCTTTAACAGCTTACTCTATAGCAAAGTAGCATTGCTGACTGACACTTAGCAACATAAACTCCGAGATAACCCAGGCTTGTTGATATGAATAAGCTCTAACATTTAGCACGTGGATGGTATTAGCTGAATCCGCTGCAATACTTACACGAGTACTGATAAGTAATTAAATGCGGGAGACTTGTCAACTATTCGAGTGTAGTTGAGTGATGGCATCGTAATAGCATAGCTAGTTAATGTCAGATAATTAAAAAATAAATACGATACAACAACAAATAATTCAATGATTCAACGTCACTGTTTAAAAAAAATTACCTTGCTTCACCAATCAGAAGCAATGTCTTTCTATTTTGGTAAAACTTGTCCCTGGCACCATGGACTTACAGATAAGTCCGTGCTGGCACGATTTAATACCCGTCGCGCCGTCGAGCGAACACCGTTCGAACTATATTTGATTAACAACGAATTTAAGTTGAATTAATACCAGTGGCGCCATCTAGCGGACACCATTTAAACTAAAATTTGTTAACCACAATTTTAAGTCGATTCAATACTTGTGGCGCCATCCTGCGGACTCCATTTAAACTATAATTTATTAACCACAATTTTAAGTCGATTTAATACTTGTGGCGCCATCCTACGGACTCCATTTAAACTATAATTTATTAACCACAAGTTTAAGTCGATTCAATACTTGTGGCGCCATCCAGCGGACTCCATTTAAACTATAATTTATTAACCACAATTTTAAGTCGATTTAATACTTGTAGCGCCATCCAGCGGACTCTATTTAAACTACAATTTAATAACCACAAATTTAAGTTGATTTAATATCTGTGGCACCATCCAGCGAATACTGTTTAAACAATATATTATAATACAAACGTTGTTCGCTGGATGGCGCTACAAGTACTAAATTGACTTAAATTTGTGGTTGATAAATTATAGTTTAAACAGTGCCCGCTAGATGGCGCTACAAGTATTAAATTGACTTAAATTTGTGGTTAATAAATTATAGTTTAAACGGTGCCCACTGGATGACGCCACGGGTATTAAATAGACTTAAATTTGTGCTTAATGAATTATAGTTCAAACGGTGCCCGCTGGATGACGCCACGGGTATTAAGTCAAGTTAAATAAGTGGCTAATTAATTATAGTTTAAACGGTATCCGCTGGATGACGCCACAAATATTGAATAAACTTAGTAGTTTGAATGGTGTCCGCTGGATAGAGCCACGGGTATTAAATCAACTAATATTTGTCGTTAACAAATTATAGTTTAAATTGTATCCGCTAGATGACGTCATGGGTATTGAATCGAGTTAAATTCGTAATTGATGAATTTAATCGTTTAGTTACCTTTTTCTGCCGAATGGTGGCGCGACAAGTATTGCTTTGAGATAATTTGAGCTCAAAACAGCCGATGTAAAAAATATAAAAAAAAAAAACAAATAGGGAAAATGGCGTCTTCACTTTCAGAAGAGGAGTTTCATCGCATACAAGTAATATTTTCCTCGATTTAGTAATCATTAGATTCTCTGACATTTTGTGCAAAAAAATCAGAAATTCTCCTAGAAGTTATCGTTACCTTTAAAACGATCGAACTCGGAAGATGACATCCAAAAGTGATGTCACATGCGTTTGTTTATTTACTTGGCCTTCAACAGTAGGCTTAATAATAAACTGAAATAGTTTCTTATTGAAGGGTTAAATTTCATTGCTAATCAGATAATAAAAAACTCGAAGTGCGTCTAAGAATTAAATACGTAGGCGTGAATATGCATGGAAATTGTGTCAACGACTTTGAATTATCTGTTGTGGATTTGTTGATGTAGAGGTGACATCAATGGCAATGTCTTCGAAACTTAAAAAAAAAAATAGTCTCTTTCAGCTCGAGGTTGATCATATATGAAATTAATTTTCAGGAACAATTGTTGCAGCTGCGTACAGCGAACTACTCGCTCGAAGAACAGTGCAGAAAACGACAAACAGGTAAGTAGCTGCAAAAACAATAGAAGTTGCTTTTGATTGAATTGCTAAGTGGTTTTATTTTATTTTGCAGAGGCTGAATTTTTCTTGGACAAGTATGAAAACCTAATTAAAGAGTTTGAAAAATCACAAAAGATCATTGCCAAAAGCAAAAAAGCCAAGGTAACTACAATTACAGTGCATTGTTTAATTTGTCCTACGAGGTAACATCAATGTTTGAGATTATATAGGATATCGAGTTACTGCTTCAAGAAAATGAAAGCTTGCAGCTTAAACTCCAGAGCCAAGAAGACGAGTTTCGGTTGCAAAATGAAACCATCTTGAAAGAGCTATCGACGGTGAGTGTTGTTTTATATCTCTGTTCTGTTTTTGGCTAAACGAAAACTTCATAAAATAGTATAGGTGCAACTATTTGTTTGGTACAAAATGTATTTTTTTTTTAGCTTGTTTCTCATAATGAGAAATTAGAACATGAAGTAGAAGCATTGAAAAATGGACGTTCGAAGGAAGCGTCACCCACTCTACCGATAGCTGAGATGACGGATTTACAGAATAGTGCGAGGAAACTTACAGCTGAAAATGCTGCATTGCAAAAAATGATAGCAGGTAAAACATCGAGGGCTCAGTGTTGTTTTTTCACCTTTTTAATTGGCCACTGTTTAAAAATGTTTTTGGTTTCAGGGTTGAAAACAAAACACGACGAGGAAGTCACTCATTTACAAAAATGCATAAGGTTTGTTTTTTCAACCACTGAGCAATTCTGTAGTGTGTTTGTTATTAGTTTTTTCATTAAATTGCTTGCAAATTAATTTGTTTTATTTATTTATTTATTTGTTGTGATGATCTTGACACGTTTTAATAATTTTATTTTGTATAATTTTGTTTTTGCACGCCAGGCTTAACACATTAGTGGTACCTTTATTTTTTCATAGAAATTTGACTTGTCTCAATGTGGAAGTTAAGGAATTCGACACCACTAAGCAAGCATCGTTAAATGTTGATCGGTAATAAGGACATTTTGGTTTTATTGGTGCATGCATTGAGTTTGTTAGTGCAGTGTGCTTTTTATTTTTTTACCAGTTTGCTTTTGCATTGCCAGTTTTAATCTTTTTTTAGGATAGGATATTAAAAAGAGAGAGAGAGAGAGAGAGCATTAATATATATATATATTTTTTTAGGTGCTTAAAATCCTCGGACGAAAATGATTCCGGCCTCATTCAAGTGGGAGACCAAGAAGTTAGTTTTCACAAGGCTAACAACGCTCCGATTTTTGAATTGGTCCAGCAGTCGGAGGAGCGAATCAGACAGCTCGAAAAACAATTGGAAGGTCACGAAGGTAAGTAACCGTTTGTTTCGAGTGCTCGACACCTTGGTATTGGCTTACTGTTTTCAAGACAGTTGGTTGTTGATGTTGGCAGAACTGAAACTTCAATTCAACGTGGCCAAAGAAGAACAAGAGCTCGTCTTGAAGCAACTGGAAGGTCTCCAAATGTCCATTGGTAGTGAATCATCGAATAAAAATGATGAAATTGGCAGGTTGGCAGAAAAACTGAAGAAAAAACAAGAGAGGTAAGGAAGTTTTGTTATTGGAGTAGTTTATTTTTTTTTAGCATCTGTAGAGTGACGATTTATTATTGACAATTTTGAATTGACAGTCTCAATCAGCTTCAACAGGAAAAGGAGGCTCTCTACGAAGAAAGCAAGTGGGTGCCTTTTTGTTTTCCCCCTTGGAGTGATTTTTGTTTCTTCAATTGATTCATCATTGTTGGGTTTAGAAATTCTTACAAACTTCTCCAGACATCAAAAGATCAAGAAATTCAACAGCTGAAAGAACAGCTTCAGCGGTTACATACACAGAATACAAATAGTTTACAAGTAGGTGGTGTCAAAAAAATCCCTTCACGAGTCAAAAAGTGAGGCTTTTTAGGTAGTTAGGTATTTATTTTTCGACTTGATTGGTACCCACAATGGCAGAATTTTCAAGAATATCGAGAAAAGGCTGGGAAAAGTATCGAAGAATTAGAGAAGGAAGTCATGGACTTAAGATTACGAGTAGGTTGGCAAAAAAATTATTCGGGCCACATCAAGGATGATGTCGAGATTGTGATTTTATTGTTGAATTGACGTGGTAGGTGGATCAGCAGTCGGCTGAACGGACTATGAATCTTCGATCCAAGAATGAAACGTTGCTGTCGCAAATGTCCAAATTAGAGATTCAGCAGCAGACAACGGTGGATGACCTAAAAAATGCTACCGCTCAGCTCGAGGTGAGGTCTTTTTTAATGTTGGGCGTGAAATGCAATAAACAGCCTTCCATGTTGGACAAGTGTTGAAATGGGATGGATCTCTTTGCAGGAAAGTGTAGCAACCACTGAAAAATTAATGTTGGATATTCAGCGTCTTCAGAGTGAGAAAGAAGAAATTAACGTATCGTTAGAAGAGACTAAAAAGGTTGGGTACGAGATATGGAGTGATACCCGTCCAATGGGGTGGGCTTGATGGTTTCCGTCGTTGATATAGGTAGCGGAGAAGCGAAAGACGATACTCGATGAAATGGCCATCCACTTGCAGAAAAAAACGGATGAACATCAACGAGAAATGGTGAAACTCACCGATGAATTTACTACCAAAATAACGCAGCTCATCGGCGAATTGGAGGAAGAAAAGGTAAGTTGACGTCGTGAGAAGATGTCAAGTGTTTCATTCACTGATAGGTGCTTTAATTTTTGGTGGTGTTGTCACTTAGGTCAAAACAGCCGAGCTGGAGGACACCAAATCGCAAGTGGAAGATCTGCAAAGTCAAGTGAAGTCGTTGGAATGCACCAAAGGCTGGTTCGAAAGGAGACTACAGGAGGCTGAGGTGAGATGGAGGAGGAGGACAGACACGGATTGTTGTTACAAACAATTCCCACTTAGTTGTTACTTTTGCTGAGAATGACGGAAGAATTTGTAAATTATGTATTTGATCCAGGACTCTTTAGAAAGTACCAAAAACCACTACCAAATCATGCTGCAGCAACAGACGGAAAGAAACGATGGTGCGGTCGTTGAAATTAGAGCCGATTATGAAACGCGTCTCAAGGTGAGATTGGTTGACGTGGACCAACATGATGCACGACAACTCCCTGACCTGTGGCATCGGAATTTTTCAGGATTTAGATACGCAGCTGGAAATTAGCAATGCCCAGAAGATAGAATACGAAGAATCCGTTGCCAAATTGAAGCAGGAAGTTAAGGATGGGATAGAAGATCGGAAGATCCACGAAAAAAAGGGGGCTTCCATTGTAAGAGCTGATAGCGATGTTTACAACATGTGGTTACCATTGATTTTAGAAACTATCGGTGTTCCTTGCTTAACAGGTGAAGGATTTGAAACGACAGCTGCAGGTGGAACGAAAGCGCTGCGAGCGCCTGCAAGATCGCCTTCAAGAAGTTTTAAGCGACTCCGCTTCTCCACGGTCTATCGATAGTAGGCATCGATTTGTTTTAGCGATAGATGTTTTAGCGTTGCATCGAGATGAGTAATTTTTGTAAAAATGTTTAAGGCTTCAAACCTCCGACGGATGTTGGTGATCGTGCAGAAACGAGGTAGCCATTTAGAAATTCTATCTTTCATCTTTCACTATTTTTGCTCGTCTTTTTCATGCGATGCTTTTAATGGGTAGTTCGATCAGTTCCTGGAGCATGATGAGTGGCGGGCAGCTCGATACGACGCGGGACACTCAAGATGGAAGTGGCCATGGAAGTAGTCTCCATAATGGAAGCGTAAGCATCGTTTGTTTTTTATCATCTCGATGTATGATTTTCCGTTGAAGCAACGTATGAAGGCGACGTCTGTGTTTGTAGTCACCCACACCACCAAGCGTTCTGGAACAAGAAAACAATGATCTAGTTTTACGGGTCTCGGCGTTACAGCAACAGAATTGGGTATTGGAAGAAAAGGTTCGTCGGCCATGGTTATAATTTTTAACGACAAGAAGAAGGCTTAGCATGACGGTTGTACTTGTTTCCGAGTAGGTATGCCATTTGGAAGATAGCAATGCTGCGATGGCTGAGGATTTAATGCAGAAACAGGCAGTGATCCAGTATTATTGCATGGAAGGAAGAACAGGTAGGTACTGCCATTAATTTTGCTGGTTGGTTTGGTAGGGTGCCCTTCCTTATCAGACTTGGTGGTCGAAATTGTCATGACGTAGATCCACAAGGCCATCATCCCAACTTTGACAAATTGACCGTCAAACGTGTGGTTGACTTTATCAAAGATAAGGGAGATGCCAATCAGCAGGAGATCAACCGCAAGCTACTGCGCACTTTAGAAGAAACACTCACCAAAAACATGTGCCTACAGAAGGTGAGCCTGTCTCTTTTGGGGAGGAGCAATGAGTGAGGGGGTAGTTGGCATTAAACCGGATGATTATTATCATTATTATTATTATTATTTGTTTTTTGACACATGGACAGGATTTAGAGTCTCTTTCTCAAGAAATTACCAAACTCAACAAGGCTAGCGAATCGGACTATGTGACGGTACCCGAAATGGATTGCACAAGCAGCATCGGGGAACAGTGAAACATTTAATCACTCACCAATGCATCTCGTAGAAATTATTATCATCTAGTCAGTCAATCTTCTCTTATGCTTTTCATCATTTTGCTCGGGTTTGTACAGGCTTTTGACCCAAGCTTGTTTTTATTACGCCATTAACAAGATGCACTGTACGTATGTACAGTCAATGCACTATTTCTCATCGTTTTTATTAGCATTTAACCTTAGCATTTTAAGTGTTGAACTGTGGGTTGTGGGAAACGGAAATATATATATATATATATCAAATATGGAAAACACTTGTGTCTCTAACGTTGTTTTAGGATTTATCTTCTCTTTGTGTGTGGCAATGAGATTCCTATTTTATTAGTTATGTTAGTTAGTTGTCTTTTGTTGATACAATTTTTTTTCATTTGATGTAATAAATTTTTAACAAGTTTTATTTTACACTTAACAATTGCACCTTTGAATCTTGGTTTATTGGCTTAGTCCACTTTGAAGTGTGCGTGTTACTGGCCATGTTTAGAATCCAAGCATTGTGTAAAATGCTGAATCTCTTTTGGTAAAATAAGAAATAACATCAGTTATGAAACTATTTAAGTTTGTACAAGTTTACCGTTTAATAAACATTAAGCTAAATATAAACCTAACCTAAACTTCTACATAATATAATCATTTTAATGCTAATTTCATACTTTGCCAAAAGAGGTAAGGCATTCTATACAATGTCTAAATTCTATACATTGGCGGTAATATAGACATATAGTTTTATTTCAGTTTTTTTTTATTGTTCCTTATCAATATTAATATTTTTATTGAATAACACGCTGTATTTGGATAAGCCATGTTTTTGGTAATATTTTACATCGACTCATGACGTTGCTGAAGGAACCGACCAATCACAGGTGGCCTTTATAAGGATTTGGTCAAACTGACAACAAACCGTGACTTTGATTGGTTCATACATTCGTCTTCGCGAAGGTGTGATGATGGACATGGAGGTAATTTCAAGAGGTGTCTTCGGAGGAGTCGCGCTGAAAAAAACCGTTTTTTGACGTTGTCGGTGGTCCAGTACGTGTTTTGGAACTCGTGAAGTACGTACGTACGTCGTTGCGACCTTTTGTTGGGATGAACAAAGAGAGTATTTTTCAATCTAAAGAGAATTGGCTGAATTCGTCTGCGTTACTCACGCGACCATCTTTGGTAGGCCCGTCCATGCAGTCAGTTTCATCGTGACACGTCTCACGAAGAAAAGGTAAGCCATTTTCATGTACGGTAACTTATTTATGAACTGAAGGTGTTCTTGAAAATCACCGAATGAAAGGAAGTCAGTATGGCTGAGACAAATAGGTGTCTGTCTATTCTAGAAGGCTTGACGCTCGCGTTCCAAGTCCTGTGTCAGCTGTCTGTCATGCTACGGACTCGGAAAGCCTTCAAGATCGAGTTCCCCTTTCATCAGAACCCATGGGGCTCACTCGATAGCTTGAGGACGGGAGGAAGATAAATTCATGGAATTGGCCGGAAAGGTCTTGTCGTTACACCAATAGATAATACTTACGAGGTGGTGTTTTGAATTTAAAGGGTCGTTTCTGGCTGAAAACATTCACAGTACATAGTTGACCGAACGATGTTTTGAGTAGTGGAACGAAATGGCATTTGTCCGTGTGCGGGTGTAACGCGATAACTTTCGAACGGTTCAATGGATTCACTTCAAACTTGCACAAGTTATTCAGAAGGGCGAAACACACACCGAGTTCAAATTTGGTTGCAATCGCATTCATGTTCTTAAATTAATTTTAAAAAGTGAGGTCTGCTGTTCAATTAAAATCGCGACAAAAAAATAGTTTAAAATCCATTGAATTTTGTTAATTGCAAAAGCGAGAACTTGGCTGTGTGTGTGTGAGTGATTTTATGCACGACTAAAGTGATGACGTGTATTTCTTTCGCGAATCGCCCAAATAACGACAGTGACGTGATTTGTTTTCGTTTGCCAGCCAGTCAGTAAAAACAAATATTTCATATTTTAAAAAAGTTTCATTTAAACATTTATTTATTTATTAAAAGACAGCGTCTGAAAGGGACAAAACACGGCATAACATTAAAAGAAGATGAAACAATGTACGAGAATAAAATAGTGATTTTTGCTATTTAAGAACAAGTGATGGAATCTGACGAGTTTGGGAAATATAATTCAACTTTAAGATGTCTGATTTTGAGTGCTTAGTGATCTTAGAACTAAAATGAAAACAAGTTATTCATATATTTTTGGGCAGAACAATTCTACAAGGTGGATCTTATCTCCTATGGGATCCCGTTCGCAAGCGCGACGACATCCTATGGAAATTGGTTTTTAATATAAGTAATGTTTATTTCAATTAAAAAACGTTTAGTTTTCTGGCCCTTATATCACTTTCTCACTTTTCAAGTAGGCTATTTAGTTATTTCCGAATTTGGATCTTAGTGCTGCTGTTGCTAGTGATTTGATTTTGGCTGTTATGATTAAGGTATTCAAAGTAGAAATTTTCTTAGTGTGACAGTGTTGAGTTATAGATTGATACCTGGACAAGTTAAATTTGGCAATCGTAAAAAAAAGTAAAGTGAAACAAATTTGACGCGTGTTCGAAAATTCCGTTGCAATGCAACAATGCAGTCAATTGCAACGGAATGCAACTTGGCAATTGGCTAAACCACGCCAATCGAGGAATCCTATTTATGTGGTTTATAATGATACGTATGCATGTGTGTGTGTATGTTTGTGTATTTTATTTTTTTTTCACGGTCCAAAAGAACCAAAAAACAAGGGTACAAACAATACAAACAAATTTACCCTTTCCCTAAAGGGTAAATGTGTAACAAACAAAATGATAACGATAATTTGTATGTATCATTGTTGCACCATATACACAT